>MU693069.1:150475-223228 GCA_026770625.1 Nicotiana glauca
GAATGCGGTCCGCATAGCTGATCTGCAATCGCATTCTGGACCGCATAAATGATAATTTTCTAGAAAATTGATTCTTTTGATTTTTAAAGGCTTAGATCACTACCAAGGGTCCGAACCGCGGCGAGCTGAAGAATTCTACACATTCCTAACACATATTCGCAGTCGACACCACGAGTTACTAAGTTTTGAGACCAAAAATTATTTACGGGACCTTACAAAAGAGATGGGTTTAGGAGAGAAAATATTCTTCACGTTCATATAGTTTTTGATTTCAGAGAATCGCAAACGCATGAGAGGAGTCGCGTTCGAGTAAGGAAATTGGAGCAACTGGGACCCCAGGAGTTTGTGAATCGTGTTTGCGGAGGTAGGGTCACGTTCGCGAAGGCTTGGGCAGCTAAATCTTCGCGTTCATGTGAAGGAAGTCACGTTTGCGAAAAAGGAATAATTGGGCAGTGATTTTTGTGCTTTGCAAATGCGAGGCTTTGACCGCGTTCGCGAAGAAAGAAGCTTCTGGGCAGAATCTTTAAGTTCAAAAATGAGGGTTTAGTTCATATTTTCAAAAACTCATTAGAGAGCTCGGGAGAAGGTGAATTTAGAGAGGATTTTCATAGGAGCGATTGGGGTAAGTGTTCTTTACTTGTTTTGGGCTAAATTCCATAATTAATGTCTTGAATCTTATCATTTAATTTGAGAATTTGGGATAAAAATTGGGGGAAATGGAAGAAAAATTGGAGAATGGATTTTTGGGCTTTGGATGACCTTTTGACGTCAAATTTTGATGAATTCAATATGGGTAGACTCGTGAGCTAATGGGTTTTCCAGTTTTGTGATTTTTATTGGATTCCGAGACATGGGTCCGGGGGTCGGGTTTGGCCTATTTCGGTATTTTAGAGTAAATTTGATACTTTTCGTATGGGTTTCATTCCTTTAGCGTATATTGATGATAATATACTTATTTTGGTTAGATTCGGGACATTTGGAGGCCGAATCGAGAGGCAAGGGCGTTGCGGGCTAGAGTTTGTCTTGATTTGAGGCAAGTAATGCTTCAAAACTTAGTTCTTAGGGTTCGAAACCATGAACTATGTGTTTTATGATACTATTGAGGTGACGCAAATGCCAAGTGACGGGCATGTGGGTGTGCACCGTGAGAATCACGGCCCAGATCATTCTATGGCACCGCCTGGTGACTCTTACTTGCTGATATCTGTGTTTTAATTATGTGATTAAGTTAATGAGTTGTAAATCATGCTAATTATCATGTTAAGGCTTCATGGCAATACTGTAGAGACTCGAGAGGTCATTTCTTGTTGTCATATCATTAGTTTCATTGATATTATGTACTTAGTCCTGTTCATGCATATTATATCATGCCTCAGATTCGATTATTGTTATTTGACATATCATATCATTGTTCAGGCTAGTATCATGACATTTTGAGCTCCTGTGTGTAAGATTGGAGAGTGATGACTGAGTGAGGTCGAGAGCCTGATATTGAGTGACAGTATAGGATCGGGCTGCACGCTGTCGCAAGATATTGATTATGCCTTCGTTGGCTTGTTATAGCGCTTGGGTTGAAAGGAGCCCCTCCGGAGTCTTTACACCCCCAGTAAGCGCAATTGATGATATTGAGGGATGGATCTTCCCTGGACATGGATCTTGTCTGAAGTATTTATACCTGGAGATGGATCTTCTCCATAGAGCTGGAATGACCTTCCTCGGTACTGGATGACTACGATCAGTGATGTGTATATATTACGGGATGGATTTTCCCTAGGCCAGATGGCCATATACAGTACCGAGTGGTTGAGCACTTGTGAATGGAGGTACACGGAACATTGTTCTTGCTATATGTGCATCGGTACATAGAGATTCCTGAGCTTTATACCCCGTACTGTTCAGATTGTATTTATTTACTATTGAGTTTTTACTTGAACTGCAAGCATGTCTATTTTTCTGTACATTTTAATTGTATTACCTGTTGAGGTTTGGTTCGTCACTACCTGTCAGTCCATAGTTTGGACTTGTTACTTACTGAGTTGGTGTACTCACGTTACCCCCTACACCTTGTGCGCAGATCCAGGTATCTCAGGGCACGTTAGTGGTTGTTGACTATTCCAGTCGCGAGCTTCATAGAGATAGCGAGGTAGCTGCCTGGCGTCCGCAGTTCCACTTTTCTCCTTCTCTATCTTCCTACTAGTACTTTTTTGTTATTTCCAAACTGTTTTGGTCTTGTCTTGTTTTAGAACTATTGTAGCGTTGCTCATGACTTAGTAAAATCCGAGGTCGGACTTGTATTTTTCCGCTTGTTTAATTGTATCTTTATATCATTATCGAATTTCAGCTGAAAAATAGTTTTACTTAAGTTTTTAAATGAAATGTTAAATTGGAAAAGTGTCGGCTGGCCTAGTTTCACGATAGGCGCCATCACTACCGTTTCGGTTTGGGGTCGTGACACTAGACTTCTTGTTTGCTTATTACTTGTGTATAATCTTATTATGATGCCAAAAGGAGGAAGAAAATTGAAAGGGGAAACAGGTTCTCAGGGTAAATATATAAAATATTGAGTGGTGATCTGGTTCTCAGAGGGAACCTCAATTATAAGTTTATCATCATCGAAAAGGGAAAAATTGATAAGTTATGTGCCTTTTTATATTTTGATGATCTAACAAACTTTATGATAAGAACCAGATCGGGAACCTGTTACACATCCTCAATGTGCTCAAGAACAACAAGTCTCAAGTGGGGCACAAGTTCCAACATCTAGAGTCAAAGAGATAGCAGAGGGAACGGATGGACATCAATTCCCTTGATGACTGTACCAGTCAACTCCCTACAGCTATAAAGTCATTGAAATTTTTCCTCTGTGCACACGCAATAGTGCAGCAATCATTTTATGAGGAATGCCTTGTACCAGAAAATTACTTGCATCATCCAAGTGACATCACTTGTATATTATCAATATGAAGCAATGGAAAAACACACACTTGAACATTTAAAATTGAGTAAGTTTTCTCTCAACTGTGTTGCCATCTTACAAGTGACTTCAACAATAAAGAACAACAAAATAAAGGACCAGTTTCCAGTACTGTGTTACCATATGTTCTTAGTTGTGTTGTACCTTTGTTATCGTGATCTACTTGTAATTCCTACGTAACTTAGCTAGAAGCATTGTGAAGGAAACCATTTGTAAAACCAAAAATATTGTGTTTGTGTCTTGGCTAGAGTTAGTCGAGTTGTGAACTTTCTAATAGAGTTTTTACAAAAAAGCTTGTAATATAGTTATTACAAGTGACTGATGTATTAAGAGTATAATTCCTAGGTTACAATAGTTTGTAATCTGAAGTTTGCTCAGTAGTGAAGTTGAAATCCTATGAGTGTAGGTCATGATTTTTAATCCCGTAAGCTGGGAGTTTTCCACGTAAAACTCTATTGTGTCATTTATTTATCTCTTATTGTGTGAGTTCTGTGGAAATTAAAAGCAAACTAGGTTCTCTATACAATTTGGCGGACCCTAAGTTTCCATCACAAAAAAGTTCAAAAACTTTACTAAGAATAGTGAAGATCATTGACACATAACACATAGATGTTTTAGAACCATTGAGTTTGTTCAAGGGACTTGTTTGTTATGACCCGTTTATTGATCTGATCTTCAAGTTTTAATTCAACCCGCTATAATGCACTTTTTGGGACCAAAGAAGAGTCCATTCCTTTTCTCATCTAAGGATGTTTCGTGGCTACTACATAGATGGCAATTTAAAAAACCAATTGTCTAGCCTTTCCAAAGAAGTTATTTAATTTAATACTTATGCCAATATTTTAAAGGATTGCTTGTTAAGGGATGAAAGAGACTGGCATTGAGTTGTCTCATTATTCCACGCATTTCTTCTTTGCTTAAAGAAAGGTTAAGTATAACGACCTGATTGATCGTTTTGAGCAACTGTGTTCGGTTCGACAGTTTGAGATCTTGAACAGCTTTATAATATATGTATTGATTTGCGTGCATGGTTGAATTCAGTTAACGGATGATTCAGAATCAAATTGGAAGGAGGAAACTAGTTTTGGAAGTTTAAACGGTGAAAATTTGACCGGAATTGGACTTTTGAGTAAACGGCCCCAGATTGAATTTTTGATGATTTCAACAGCTTCGTATGGTGATTTTGGACTTAGGTGCACATTCGGATTATGTTTTGGAGGTCCGTAGCTAATTTAGGCTTGAAATGCCAAAAGGTGAATTCTTGAAGTTTCCGGTTCGATAGTGAGATTTTGATCCGAGGGTCGGAATGGAATTTCAGAAGTTGGAATAGCTCCATAGTGTTGAATGTGACGTGTGTGCAAAATTTTAGACCATTCGGACGAGGTTTGATAGACTTTTTGATCGAAAGCGTAAATTGAGAGTTTTTAGGCTTGAATCTGATGTTAAATTGGTATTTTGATGTTGTTTGAGCGTTCCGAAGGTTGGAACAAGTTTGAATAATGTTATGGGATATGTTGGTATATTTGGTTGAGGTCTCGTGGGACTCGGGTGTGTTCCGGGGTGCTACGGGCCATTCTTCCTTGTTTTTGAACTATTGTTTCTGGTATATGATACCCTACTTCGCGTTCGTGAAGCCCCTCTCGCGTTCGCGAAGTGTATCTACTGGTCACCTCATTTTCCTTCTTTGCGTTCGCATAAAAAGCCTCACGTTCGCGTAGCTCTGTCTCTTCGCGTTCGCGTCAGTCCATCGCGTTCGTGTAGTTATGTCATCCCACCCTTCGCGTTCGCGTACTAGTTCACGTGTTCGCGAAGAGCAGTCTTTGGGCCATCAGATTTTCCTTCTTCACGTTCGTGGTCACACTATCGAATTCGTGATGATTAACCTGGGCATCCTTCATTTTTCTTCTTCGCGAACGCAATACTTCCTCCGCGTTCGCTATGCTTTAAGACCTGGGTAGAATAAATAGTACTCTATTCCGAGGGTTTGCCATTTTCACCATTTTGGAGTTCTAGAACTCGGTTTTGGGTGATCCTTTGTGGGTTTTTCAAGCAAAACGATTGGGTAAGTATTTTTAACTTAGAATTGATTATGTTCCTTGACTTTATCTTCATTTTTATCATTTAATTTGTGATTTGAGTTGAGAAAAATGTTTGTTTTTGAAGAAAATTTCTAAAATCAAAAATCATGATTTGAGGAGTCACATGGTATCGAAATTTAATAAATTTTGTATGGTTGAACTCATATTGGAATGGGTATTTGGATTTATAAAATTTATCGGATTCCGAGGCGCAGGCCCGGGGGTCAACTTTTGGACCAATTTTTGGATTTTATTAAAGATTGAGACTTTATGATCCAGAATAGTTTCTCATGTGTTTTATTTGTGCTTTGAAGTTAATTTGATTAGATTTGAGCCGTCCGGAGGTCTTTTCACCCGAAAAGTGCATTTTAGAGTATCGGTTTGTCGTCTTTGAGGTAAGTATCTTGCCTAACCTTGTGTGGGGGACTTCCCCTTAGGATTGAGCTTCTTTGTTATTTGTAGCCCGTGCATGGAGGTGACGAATGTGTGCTCGGACCTATTTAAAGGAAATATGCTCTAGGTTTCTTAGATCTTTATGTTCAATATGTGGAGAGTATTCCGCTATGATTGAGTTTAATAATTGCTTAAATTATCTCGATGTGCTCCATATGATGTTGTTAGCTTTTCTCGAATTCCTACGTGTTGAATTGACCCTTAACTTCCTTAATTGAAGTGATCAGCTTCCTTATTGTTTTGATATTTCTTGATTGTGAGTTATTCTATGACTTCGTACAAATAGGTTATATGTCAAACTGTTGTGGTTACCGGTGAAGTTATCACGTGCTCGTTATGTCTAATTGTTTAGTTGAGGTTTTATTGTGAAGTTAATTATCGGTACGAGTTTGGTTATAGCTGATTCTCTTGTCGGGACATATTTAATCCTCACTGTTGGTTACCTTACCAGGATGTATTTATTCTGGTTGTTGACTCCCTTGCCGGAACATGGTTGTTTCCTTATTGTTACCTTGTCGGGACTCTTTTGTGATTAGTGTTGATTGTATATATAGATCGGGTTGCACGCCGCAACGATATTATATGATTTGGATCAGATTGCACGTCACAACAATATTATATGGATCAGGTTGCACTCCGCAACAATATTACATGGATCAGGTTGCACGCCGCAACATCATTATATGATTTGGATCGGGTTGCACACCGCAATAATATTATTTGGAATGGGTTGCACGCCGCAACAATATTATATAATTTGGAACGGGTTGCACGCTGCAACAATATTATTTGGATGAGGTTGTATGCCGCAATAATATTATATGATTTGGATCGGGTTGCACGCCGCAACAGTATTATATGATTGGGATCGGGTTGCACGCCGCAACAAGAAAGAATAAAAGTGAATATTGACTCTTATGGTGAGAATGAGAGTAAAAGCACGAAGGGTGTGATCTGCACTTTCTGCTGCTGTGTTTATTTGTTGTTATCAATTCAAGTGTTTAAATTGTTTAAATTCTTTTATTGCGGCGATCCTTATGTTAGAACCTACAATGTTTTAAGACCTCCCTGTATTTATGTAAATATATATATATATATATATATATATATATATATATATATATATATATATATATATATATATATATATATATATATATATATATATATATATACATACTCCAATATTTCAAACTTCAATAATTGTTACAGCAAATTAGTTTCTCAATTATATCCCCTTAAACCGTCTGTGGTTGTATTTTTCTTAAAATGGAATTTCTACTAAGTTTAAGTTATTAACTCCCCTGTTAAAGGTAATAATTCTTCGGATGTTGTATTTTTAATTGAAAGGGGTACTTTCTTACTCGACTGATTTCTAAAGACAACTTCATCTTTTCTCGTCGATTTCCAAGTTTATTTACAAATTGTAATTTAATTTATATTATGTAAATAGGACTTCTTGAACATCTTAAGTGCATTTGTAAGGACATTTTGTATTGTATATCATGTTGATTGTGTTGCTAAGAGTGAGATGGAAAATATGTGGGCACAAGGTGCATATGTGCTGAAAGTTCGAAAGTTGAGATTATGATATGAGAAATCGAGGATCGAAATGATCGGAAAGGTGTATTAAACATGATGTGATTGATTGAGTTGACATTGTTTTCTTTATTTGGATACACTCTTGCTTGTCTCCGTTTCTGTTATATCAGTGTTGAATTGCTTGGGTTATCTGATTTACTTGGTCTCCCTTCGTTACTATCCGTGTTTTCCTTTATTGTTTATAATATTGTAATTGGATTTTTTCTCCGCGGTTGATATTACTTCGTTATCTTTATCTTGATATTTTATTATCATATTCTGTTCATTTCATTTGACCAGTAGGTGTCCTGACTATTCCTCGTCACTACCCCCACCGAGGTTAGTCTTGATACTTACTGGGCACCGCCATGGTGTGCTCATTACCACACTTCTGTATATTTTTGTGTACAGATCCAGGTGGATTGATAGTAGCTGTGCGGGTCGTCGTGGTGGAGACTCAAGGTAAACCTGCTACAGCGTTCGTAGGTCTCGGAGTCATCTTCATTTGTATTTATTTCCATTGGCTCCTTTGTTTCGGGGCAGTGATGTACAATTTTGTGTAATTACTCTTAGATAGGCTTGTGACTTGTACCATCGATTTTGGAAATCTTGATTTATTCGGAGTTGAAAGTTAGTAAGCATCATTGTTATTTCAGTTTATGTTAGGCTTACATTAGGTGCGATCACGACTCTTTTGGAGGAATTTTTGGATCGTGACATTAAGCCTCAGAAGGAGTGGAATTAAAGACAGAAATACACAACAGTACGTAGTGTACCAAAACAAAAGGCAGAATTGGAATTTATGAAAATTGGCCAAAATATTGCTAGAAATGCCAAAGCAGAACAGGGAGCAGCAGCAAAATAGAATAGAGAAGCAGTGCTGACAACCGACAAGAGCAGGTTACACGTCTGAGTGAAATTTGGAGCATCTCTAGTCATGTTCTCTGCCCAAAATATTATGGCATTTGCAGCAGCGAAAGGTCACAGCCGGTAGTCAGTCGGCAATACAGCAAAAACCTTTTGTGTTATGGTCTATGGTCTAACGTACGGTATACAGCAAATAAGACATAAAATGTCAAACTCCCAAATTAACCTTTAACGACAAAAACAGCGAACTTTAGTTCTTTGTGACATTATAGCAAATCGTGAATTAATTGAAGATAATTAAGAGTATAATCTAACTAAACACGGAAGTTAGAGATTCTAAAATCAACTTATGTAGAAGCAGAAGTTAACCAAGGTTATAGAAAAACTCAAAGATCGTCTCTTTCTCTTCGCCTCTATCTTCTCCATACATGTAGGAGTAGTTGAGAAGGGAAAACTCAATTGAACTCTTTGCATGTATTTAATCAGGTTTATCATGATTAGAGATGATACGTTAAAACAAAAATAGATACGTACTTCTTGTGTCCTAATTATGTCAAGAGGTTCAGATTACAAGGATCGAGACACCTAATTTTTGTTGTGGGCTCAACTACAAATTTTTATATATAGTTTTTACAAATAAAATCTACATGTTTAAAAACTATATAAAAAGGTGTTCCTAATCTATGTGGTTAATAATTTAAAATATTTATAAGAAGTTTGATAAAATCATAGCAAAAGAAAAAATGGTTTGACTTCCCAAATACTAACACATTGGAATTGAATTAGATGTAGTATTTATTATTTAGATTTGTTTAAGAGATAGTCTATGGCATGCAATGTCCGCTTTGGCCAGCAAACCTCACGGATTTGCTCGGGTTATGTCACTATTAAGCCTAAAAGCGCACAACATATATATATATATATATATATATATATATATATATATATATATATATATATATATATATTAATTTTTCTCTTTTTTCGATGTGAAATTTTTCAAAAGTATTTATGTATAATTTTTCTATAGAAATTTATAAGCCTAAAAGCCTCTCCCTCGTCACCTCGCCCACAAATTAAATGATAAGTTTGATGAGCAGGGGCGGATACACGTTAATCGAAACGCTAAAAATTATTAAATGCAATATAAACAGTGTTCCAAAAACGGATATACATACAATGGCACCATTTGATAAATAATCTTAGTTGGTCTAGCGGACAGGGCATCCATTTTGAGCAAAACGGTTGTGGGATCGAAACCACTCGATGCATTTTTGCACATTTTTAAAGTACTTATAGTTTAAAATTTAGATTATGTAGGGATCGAACTATGTCCTCTAAGCATCAAAGTAGTAAAAAGTTAACAAATATAACATGCAATTACTGTAGTATAACTTAAATGGACTTAAAACTATAATTTTGACAAACAAAACTTACTCCAGTTTCTCTATTATTTATAACTTCTTAGTCTCAACTTTATATTTTTCATATCGTTACAATATTTATTTTTTAACAATGATATCGCTTACAAAAATTTATGCGTACGCTCCTGATCCTGTTGACGAGAATCTGTGATCGGTCTACTTTATTAAAAGCAATTGTATTTTTTGGAATTAGAATTAGAATTGTAATCACTTAGTAAGGAGGAAAGACAAAAATATGGTAGAATCAAAGAAGGGAATGGTTGAGTGCGAGGATGAAGAAGAAAACAAAAAGATTCTTTTTTTTTTCGGAAAAGGGCCAAAAATGTCCCTCAGCTATTTGAAATAACTCAAAAATATGCTCCGTTTATTTTTGGTACCAAAAATATCCTCACCTTCTATGTTTTGGACCACATGTACCCTTATTAACTAACAGAATTTCACATCAGATGCCACCTCAGAAAAAGACTCCACTTTCTTTTTACCCTACCCAACCACCTTTTCACCTGATCCGAATCAAACAGACCCTTAATAAGGATTTTCTCAGAATTTAGAGCATATAAATGACCATAGATATTTTATCTGATACACACAACTGCATGCAACATATAAAGGACAAATGCAGCAAATTAGACTTACACGGCATGTGGTCCCATGATTTTAAACCAAAAGCTACAGAATCATATATGGCCATTTTGAATTCCCCTTCCACTCAGCTTTTAAAAGCCAGAAGAAAATTTGAAGAAGTAAAAGCAAAAAAATGAATTGTAATATAAACTGTTGAAAGTTGGTTCCTCATATATTTAAGAGTCGGCAATCAAAAAAATTAATTGGTGACTGGTTGTTCATCAATTACATATTACTAAAATATTTGCACTTTGTCAAGGAATACAGATCCTTGGAGCTGACCTTCATAATACATATTTGGCCGGTTGAACGATGATTTCAGGACTAGAGGGCTTTGCAAATTCAATGATTCTATGACATCTTTCTCAACTCTGCAGAGAAAGGAGAAGGTCCGAGAAAATGAACAAAGAATGGTTCTTCAATGATTATTAGGGTCTGTTTAATTCAGGTCAGGTTAAAGGGTGGTTAGGTAGGGTAAGACGAAAGTGGGGACTTTTTTCTGAGGTGGCATTTGATGTGGAATTTGTTAGTTAAAAAGGGTACATGTGGTCCAAAACATAAACGACAAGGATATTTTTGGTACCAAAAATAAACAGAGGGTATTTTGAACTATTTCAAACAGAGGCGGATCCAGGATTTTCAGATGATGGATTTACTATTATTTTTTTAAAAAAATTAAACCAAAAGGTTGGTAAGGGATTTGATCTCCTGACCTTAGGCTATTGGAGATAAAAGACCAAAATCAATGCACCACTTGGTCTCTTTTGACCATGGGTTCCATCAAGTATATATATCTATTTTTGCTAAATTATGTACAACATATCTATACTTTAACCCGAGGACCAGGGGTTCACGTGAACCATCTAAAATATGGTAGATCCGCCCCTGATTTCAAATAGTTTAAGGCTATTTTTGACCCTTTTCTATTTTTTTGTTGAAGTAGTTGCATGAGGTTTGACGAGATGGGAAAGAACTTTACGATATTCCAATTAGGATTTGTAAATGGTATGTCTGATACTATGGGTGTGGTAAAGTGTAGGTATTCTTACCGTGCATACTGATTTGACCTTTCATCCATTTTTGCACCTGTGCATTCCTTTTCTCTTCCTTGGTCCTTGCTCTTATTTTTAGTTTTTCCGCATGCTTAAGTGGTGACATTTGCTTGTGAATTTACAATAACTACCAAAACAGTTTCTAAATTTTGAAGAAAAAAAAGTGTTCGTTTGAGTTTAGAAAATTTAATACACATTGTTGTATAGATCAAAATCTGATCAAAATAATTCTACTTAAGGAAGAAAGACCAAGAGTCAACTAAGTCGAACTCACGTATAGGAAAAATTATTCCAGCGAGTCATTTAGCTATGGCCGAGGTCGAGCACTTAATTCTGCCGGAACGGCTAGTTCAACACATAGACATTTTAGAGGAATATTTTTACGGGATATTGCAAGAATTTAGGTATTCCGGTTAAAGTGTTCTGTATAAATATCATAGGAGAGAGTAACAGAAGGAGGGGGCTGATAGGAACACAACAAAAATATATACATCACTCTAAGGGGAAAGATGTTCCCTGATCTCAGGCTCCTCGCCGAAAAAGGAGAAAAGTGCTTTGAATCACGATATTCATCTGTAATTCAATATTATCAAATGTACGGAGGTCGGCCTTGTTCAAGAATGGTGACTCTTTTCAATTATGTATTCTTCATTATCATTTGATATTATTGGAGCAATCATCCTTTTCTTACATTATGAAATTCAATCGCAACTGTATTCAAATTTTATGTTCAGCTATGCTTGTTTATTCCTATCTTCTATCTCAGATCTAGAATAAATTATCTCTGGCTAGGATTTGCCCCAAATCTTCTTATTTAATTAGTTTAACAAAAAGTCCTAATACTTTTTAGTCAAACAATTTGGCAGAGTCTGTGGAGATTTCTTAGCCAAATTTTAGTTTCTGCTAGATCTAAACTTAGTTATAGTTCTACTTCCCGTTTGCTGTAACTTCATCCTTTCACTTGTGTGCTTGTGGTACAGCTTATGTTTTTGTGTCTTCACGCACTCGGGACTGGATCAGACTGGGTCTTGAACTCGAAGATCCCAACGAACGAAGTAAGTCATCAACCTACAAGTTACCCATATTCGACTAACGCCGAAGCTAAGTACGAGGCTAAGATCGTATCTGAAGCTAGCACTCTTAGTTCGTTGCCAATCAAATCGAAGGGACTTTCCAGACCCAAGTACGGAGATAGCAAAAACACCAAGCTAAAGACCCACAAGATGTCATCCGAGTTTGGTGGATATTAACTCAACAATGATAATAACTACTAAGCATAGTCGAAGAAGGGAACACGGTCGCTTCCTTCAACTCGACAACCAATCAATCGAGGTAACAAAAGATATTGTTTGGCTTTAACCTGCTATTTCTTGTCAAATGGGACAGGAACGCACCCTCACCAATACACGAACAGGGAACAAACGCCATCAAAAAAGCACAACAAAAAAACACTCTGCGCCATATCATCCTGCAGGCAACGGTCGAGCGAAGGAAGAGTCTATATAGATTGCGACTGGGTCATCAGGCCGGAAAACAAACAAATCTCTCCAACATGCAGATAGAACACAAGTGTGTGAAACTCACTCATGTGCTCGCCAAAGCCACTATGCGACGATGTAACTAGCTAAAATTTGACCTAGTATATAAATTGAGGCATCCCAAAGCTTGAGCAAAACATTCATCGCCCAGTCTATCAATTATCCCTCTAAGCCGAGCAATAAAGGAATTAGACAGACTGGGACTCCCCGAATATATATACGGACCGAATAGAAACATGTAACGTTCTCCAATGAGTAAACAAAGTAGTATATGACATTACACAACACCAAATTTACACAATCACGCAAACAAAAAGGAAATATACATTCGATCTCACTCTAATTGTTTTGTCTACATTCAACCGTGCTCGAATTAATCCACATCCGACCTCGCTCGAATTAACTTACATTCGACCTCACTTGAATTAACTTACCTTCGACCTCATTCAAATTAACTTACATTCGACCTCGTTCGAATCAATCTACATTCGACCTCGTTCGAATCAATCTACATTCTACCTCACTCGAATTAATCTATATTTGACCTCGCTCAAATTAACATACATTTGACATCGCTTGAATTAACTTAGATTCAACCTCGCTCGAATTAACTTACATTCGACCTCGCTCGAATTAACTTACATTTGACCTCGCTCGAATTAGCAAGATAAATTCTAACTCATTCGGATTAGCAAGCTAAATTCGACCTTGCTCGAATCAATAATTCTAAATTTGACCTCGCTCAACTTAGCAAGTCTAAATTCGACCTCGCTCGAATTAACAAGATAAATTCGACCTTGTTAGAATTAATTACCAAAATTCAGGGACTCATTGTGAAAAGATCTAATATATTTGAAAAAGAAAAAATAAGGTAAGGCTTAAAACATACACTCAAAGACAAATCAATTATTCCATTCAAAAAGAAAATAGTGTCTTACAAAGGGCCAAAAGGGGGCCTCCACCCAACATAATAAGTATAAAAGCTTCACTCCGCATTATCCCCATCCACGCCGTCATCTCTCTCCCCGTTTGGTTCAGCGGCTTCACCTCCACCATCACCCTCTCCATCGGAATGTTCATTGTCAAAGGTAAGCCCGTCCTCGGCCTTATCAACTCCACCGGCCTCCGGCATAGCAGGGTCATAACCACATGCAAGCCGGCTTTACGCGCTTTAACATGAGCTTCAATGAAAGTGCGTTCATGAACACTTCCCACTGCCAACAAACCCTTATATATCCCGCTGAGCCTCAGTGTGGATCCACATCTCATACAAAGGGTAAGAAGGCAACAAAGGTGGACGCAGGAGGAGTCGAAGCCAATAATTGAGCCCTCTCATACTCGAGAACAACAATTTGATCACCCAGGTTCGATACATCTCTATAAAGCCCGCCAATTCTCTCATCAAGTCGCACCTCCCTTAGAGTGGCTATTTCCATCTTAGTTGTATGTTCAGACATGAGAACACGAATAGAATCTTCCAGTGATGTAACCCTCTCCAAGGCCACTACTCAGGCTCCCTCAACCCTCTCTAGATCTGTCTCCTTCCCTTCCAATTCGGTCACCTTCTCCGCTAATTCAACACTTATACCGATAACCCTAGTGTCATTCTGCTCAAGCTCCGCCCGCAGGGCCACCACCTTTGCCTGAAGATCAATGCACTTAGCTCCAACACCCTTGCCCACCTCGAGCTCTTTTTTTTGCCCTAAGCAGCCTCTCGAGTTCACTGCGTCTGCCCATAGACTGCATCAGATCCTCATCCTTCCGCTCCAACTCCTCCCTAAGGGACCGAAGATTGCTGCCCGCCCTGAGTCGTGCATGCATCTCGCGACATTTGTCACGATATCCATGGTATTTTGAAAATATTTTCTGAAAAACGGCAGCCTACCTCTCCCCGCAGTGGATACTCTTAGTCTCCAAAATGAAAGTCTAAAAAAAGAAAAGAGAACAGAAAGAGAAAATTATCCAGAGTGGAAGACATAAAACGAATAAAGCAATAGACTCACCCACAAAGCCATTCCAGCTACGCCCCGTGATAGGCCAGCATCAATGATCTCCTGAAGGGCCCTGCTTTCAGTAGCAGAACAAAGAAGGGAAAATTTGGGCATTAGGCTTATTGTGTTTAACAAATAGCACTCCAGAGCAATATCGATCACGCAGGAGGAATCATCTGTTCCCGCCTCCACCCGAGTTAATCCCGCCTCAAATATCCTTATGTCTTTGGGGTCAATATCTGAAATAGATTCATAGTAATCTAAAACTACGCCATTTTCCCTCTCGCTGGTCAAAGAGGGAGAACAGGCCTGTTGAGAAGTTGATGGACCACTCAGAATGATCGCAGCGGCCTCCGAATTCTGCCCCCTACCATGGTAGACTACCCCATGCCAGAAACGGGCACCATCTCCACGTCGGAGGGGGATAAGGTCTCCTCATCTAAATTGGCATCACCAGCAGGCTCAGATACTGCAAACACAAGATCGCCCTTCGAAGACCCCTCGGTTATGAGTACCACATCGACCCTTATTCTTCGCCTCTTTAATATAGCATCTTTGCCATCATCCTGAGCGGTCTACCAAATGAACCACGAGAAGCAGAGCCTCTGCCTGATGAGAAACCTCACGATGGTCGAGCCCGGGAGGGGCCGTAGTCTATAAAGTAGCAGTGGTCTGGACGCTCTCACTTGTAGTCACAATCGGTGCAGGTCCAATCAAGAGACTCGACTGATGGAAAGCAGGTATGGGAGACTGTCGCGCCCTTTTTTCTCACGAAACCGACATGTGACAACTCTTTTAAGGAAGGTATTGAAAGATAGGGTCATAATCTAACGGGTTTGAGGTGCGTTAGGGCACCTAATTGCATATAACTCTGGTTTTTGCATCATCAAAGATCAGGTAAGGGCTCAAATTATCTCGAAGAGAAGGTGTTAGGCATTTTTTGAGGTCCACAATTGTGGGTCCCGGGCAAACTCGAGTTATATAAATTAGTCAGACAGACAAAGACAAAGAAAGCAAGAAGTTTGGAAAAATTCATTATTAAAAGACTTTAAATAAATGTAAACACTTGACTCACAGATAAATAGAAATAGGATGGGGGGGATCCTAAGTTTTTTAGCCTAAATAATCACCCCGTGTAACATAAATAATACTTCATAACTCCTTTTGAATAAGGTGTTACTCATATTATTTAGCGGTCACAGACTATCATCTCCTGCTACCCGATTATTATCTTCAACTTGTTACCGAAGCACACTAGTTCAATTATAAATCGTACCTTATGCATGTAGTACTCGTCCCATGCCTATGGTCCAGGAGGCATTGGACCT
Organism: Nicotiana glauca; assembly: GCA_026770625.1. Classification (NCBI taxonomy): domain Eukaryota; kingdom Viridiplantae; phylum Streptophyta; class Magnoliopsida; order Solanales; family Solanaceae; genus Nicotiana; species Nicotiana glauca. Next base: position 166,386 of record MU693069.1, read on the forward strand.
CTACTTTTTGTGGTTCTAGCCTTAATTTAGGCTTCTAAGAAAATTTCAAAACTATGCGACATACAAAAACACGTTGGACATCACATATAGGCAGTTAAGGCTCAAATTCATATCCATAACACGCAAGACAAGTATTCAAGTTAAGAGGTTTCAGAATTAAGAACCTTAAACCCTATAGACATGATTTCTAGGTAACAAAGCATCAACGTGTACAAGCATTTTCAAAGGCCAGGCGCTATTTACCTCTAAATGATTATACGATTTGCATACTGATTTGAAATCTGTTAGGAGAAACTCAAAATCACTCATACTTTCTGACAGTGGCCTAAGTGAAATAATAAACAAAGTTGGGAGGTGCAGTATTAAAATTACTAAGGTGAATGACAGTATCCTATAGACAGGATCTCTAACAATTAAGACTTGGGACCTATTTTATTGTTATACTTAGTCCTATAGGCATGATTTCTAGTGAACAGTACAAGACGATATCAAATGAAGTGATCACAATCCTATAGGCATGATTGATAGTGAATATGCTGAGGCAAATTGAAAGAAAGTTCATTGACATTTGTTCCTATAGACAGGCTTTCTAGCAACATATGGCAATAAAAATAATTGCAGCAATTGAATTCATGTTTGCTAACAAGCAATGTATACGTGTGTGCTTCCCCTAATGACATGATTTCTATAGTGCACATATAGATCGACCCGACATATATAGCAAGTGAATCAATGAGTCCTATAGTTATATTAACTACCTCTTTTCATACAAACATAAAGAATCTACCCATTTCCCATTTTTACTAACACCAGTCGTTCATTACAAGTTATTACATGCCCAATAATAAATATAATTATTATTATACAAATAGTGACGGTAGGCCCATAGCAGGCCCAAAAGAAAACACCCAGCATTGTTTGGGCCATCAATAATACTCACACAACATACCCAGGAACCATATTCATCAACACAAACCAGAATACAGAGAAGAACTTAAGATAGATCACACAACCGTGAATTGACCAACCAATTTACATATTCAATAGACCATAGTAAGAAAGAGTTGAGTTTCAGGAATAGTGCAAGTCTCAGTAGTAGAGAGAATGACTAAAGGACCCCAAATCCCAGTATGTCAGAGTTCACAAGGGTCTCAAATAGATCCCGAATAGTGCTCACACTAGGGAGGTTAGTAGTAGGAGCATTGGTGGCCTTGGCTTTCATCCGGCCAAGAATGATAGGTTCAGAATACCGTAGGTAACAAATAAGAAAGAGTAGACAATGATTAAGGGATGGAAATTGAGGAGATACAATCATAGCTTAGAGTAGACATAGCAAAGTTGAGAGCACAGAGCAATAAGCAAACGGGTCACAAGACTTAGAAGCAGGTTCAAGCAAGACTCAGAAGCAGGTTCAACACTTGGAAAAATAACATATAGGCAGTCACATATTGAAAGAATAAAGGGAAAAACAAGTTTGAAAAGATTATCATACATAGGTTCATCATACTAAACAAGTTTAAAACCTAAAAAGTCCAAATTATGCTAAGTATGAACCCTAGTATTACAAGACAGGCATGTTAAACCATGTCAAACATCAAACGTAGGAATTCAGGTATTGACCAGTAGAATAATTAACTAAAGAAGGTCCAATTTATTCGGATAAAGCACATTCAAATAGCATAATTGATAGCTTTTAGGTAAAATTAAATACTAAAGAAGTTCAAATTAGTGCGAAACCAGCAAGGTCATAAACAGAAGTAACCCATAACACATTGGGTAAATGGAATTAAGAGAGTCCAAATTATTCAAATTAGATATAAGCATATCTCAGAACTAGCAAAATTAAGTGAAATTAAATGCTAAAGAGACTTAAACGAGATTAAAGTTAACAAAGTTTCACACAAAAGGTAGCCCAAAAACACATTAATTTATGCACTTTAAAAGTGAGAATAGATGTAAATCACAGACATGTGAGAACAAAATTGCAAAGCCAAGTGTCTTACTAGTTAAATGGACAGTGAGAAAGAACAAAAAATTCCACAAGAACCCAGAATCTTAATGCGTCAAAGTTCGCAAGAGCTTCAAAGGAGCCTCGGGCAATGGTCGCACCAAAAAAAGGTTGAATAATAGGATCCCAGTGGCCTTGGATTCCAGCCGGCCAAGAAATAAAGCACAGAACAAGAGAATGAAGGAATAACAGAATAATAGCTTCGAAATTTTTAGTGAAAATCTAGCGATAAAGTCTGTCTTAAAGGGGAATGGGGAGGGGTTTATATAGTAGCAGAGATTGAGCAAGTAAACGAGGAAAACTATAAAATCAAACATAAATAAGGAAGTATTAACATGCCGAATCAATAAAAATCAGATTTAGGGAAAAAATAGGTAAACCCTAGTTGACAAAAATTGGAATTTAACCATAGATCATGGCTAATCGAACCCATATAGCCTTGATAAACGTATATGGACGATATTTTGTCCAGATTCAAGCGATTGAAGTTGAACGGACCCAAATCAGAGAGATGGTACTTGCCAAGTTTAGGCAAGTACTAAGTGATACTATAGTCTTGCAAATAATACCGAGATAACACATAAAAGGCAAGAAAATCATCGAAGGAATCCATGATTGAAACGGATTCGGAGAAAATTGAGAAGGCGTAGGGTTTCTGAGGAAAGGAGGAGTGTTTGTGGGTGGCTACTGAAAAGAGAGTGGTCTCTAGGGTTTTGGGGTGGGGATATAAGGAGAAATTAGGGAAATGTTATGAGTCGTTGATCACTTTTGATCAACCATTGGGATTTGAGAAGAGTTGGGTCGGTTTTTTGGACTGGTGTCAACGACCCCTTTTTTCTCGCGAAATCGGGTTTACGACATTTGGGAAGACAACTCTATTGTCGTTTGGGAATTGGGTTTTTGGATTTGAAGAGTCGCCACCTAATGATTAAGTGCATTAGGACACTAAGGTTTTTGAGTTGAAAAACCAGAATTCGGGTAAGGGCTAGAAATTATCTAGAGGGGAAGGTGTTAGGCACCCCTCAAGATCCACTAGTATAGTTCCCGGTCATGTTACAGTTGTGACTTTACAGATAAGCAATTATGGCTCAAATAAAGGGGCTTGAACACAAGTTTAGAGCTCATTTGAGAATAGATAAGGCAGAATTTTGTGAAAGAAGGATTCAGATAACTTATCGAGAAACGAGTATGAAGAGTAAAAGAAACACATAAAGGGATGGGGGTCCTAGGTTTGCAAAATACACGGATCATCCACACAATACCGGTAGCCAATCGTACGTATGGTTTTATCGCGTAATCATCATCTCCATGTCTACCCTGCCCACCCCGTTAAGTTATTAAACGCGGAATGGTATCATTACTTATTGCATGCTATTACCTGTCCCCGTCCTATCAGTCCCAGAGGCATTTGGGACTACTAATCCTAAAGGGGAGGAAGTTGGGCTTTTCAGTGTTAAAAAAAGGATAAAAAATCTAAGGCGACAATCAAAACACATAAGCAGTTAATGGGGAGCTAGTAGCAACTCAAACAGGCCTCCTCATTTAAAGAAACAAATTGTTTAGCACGACTTGCAAAAAATGGTTAAGTCTTTCATTAAATTTAATGTAGGAAAGTTGGTTGATAAATAACATATTTTCAGATAAGAAGTCCAAATTAGGCTTCCCTGATGGTTATAATTATTAAAGACTGGTGTAATTGGTTAATGGCCTACAGGTTTGCCTAGGTGATGCTTACAATCATGGTATCTAACATCGCGAAAGGCAGGCTGATTTTAAAGAAAGGTTACTGATTTAAGAGAGAACAAAATCGGCAGATTTAAACGACATTTTACTACTGATTTTAAACTTTCAAACGAGCTAGATGATTCAGATTCATTTAGTTATCCCTATAGGCATGCTTTTCTATGCGTGATTGATTTAGGACGTTTGTAAGAGTGAATGAATCCTATAGGCATGGCACCTAGAGTTTATTTTTTATTTTCTTAACCTATAAACGGTTTGCCTAAGGTGTGTATACAAAAGCGCAAAAACTTATTAACATGATTTCTAATGCAAATGAACAACTTATAGGGAGGATATCTATACGCAGTAATGAATACCTTATAGCCATGATTTCTAATACAAATGATCAACTTATAGGCAGGATATCTACATGCAGTAATGAATGGATTTATAGGCATGTTGTTTATATACAGTAATGAATAGATTTATAGGCATGCTGTTTATATGCAGTAATCGACTTATAGGCATGATATCTAATGTAAATGAACAACTTATAGGCAAGATATCTACATGCAGTACTGAACTTGTAGACATGATATCTAATACAAATGAACAACTTATAGGCAGGATATCTACATGGAGTACTGAATGGATTTATAGGCATGATATCTAATGCAAATGAACAACTTATAGGCAGGAATCTACATGCAATACTAAACTTATAGACATGATATCTAATGCAAATGAACAACTTATAGGCAGGATATCTACATGCAGTACTGAATGGATTTATAGGCATGATATCTAATGCAAATGAACAACTTATAGGTAGGATATCTACATGTAGTACTGAACTTATAGACATGACATCTACCCCATATGCATAGCATGAGAGTCCCTCCCCCATTTTACTATATACCCCGCAATTTTTACAAATTTGAAGGAATCTAGAAAATAACTAAACTAATTACATCAGAGATTACAACTCCAACCAAGGAGAGCCTAATTCAGACTCCTAGTCTGACATATGGAATAAACCAACTTCCAAGGACCAGATTTTCCAAAGCCTTTCTCTTATTTGGTATGTGTCAAAGTTCCAAGGAACTTCAAGAGTTCCAGGCAATGCTTACACCCATAATATCAATATAGGGTCACAGTGTAGTGTAGAAGGACCAGTCCTTAAATGTCCAAGTTTAGAGGGAACTCAAGGTCCCAAGGCAAGGCTCATAGGAGGGGGGCAGAACTTAGAGACTAGGAGTAAGTGTAAGTGCAATGGAAGGGATTTAGGGAGAGGCCAGGGCAGGCTGGTGGTCATGCCCAACAATTGGGATGTTGGCACACCCCTAACCAGCCTATCAGCCTTAAAATTGGGGAGTTAGGACCTTGTTGAAGGTCAGGTTCAGCCCTGGACAGCAATTGGGATACTGCCAGGCCATACCTTAACTCAGCACACATAGGGGAAAGGGGTATGAGGGCAATTGTTCATACCAGCAGCAAGATACAAAGAAAGAGCATGCAAGAGCATGTAGGTATTTCAAAATTTGCTTTACAGAGAATTGAAAACAGACATGGATACAAGGACGGTAAATAAACACATTAGAATGACACTGAAATTAATTTTAAGACATACCAGTTGCAAAGAAGCAAGTAAAGAGAAGCAGTAGCCTTTTAAAAGCCAATGTGCAGTCAAGAAACAAGAATACTATAAGTTCAGAAGAGAATTGTGATTTTTAGTATGCTTAATCATGTGTAATGTTGAAGGAAGTCATGTATTTATAATGCAGAAAAGAAGCAGAAATAGGTAAGAAAATAGTTTGAAAATCAATCACACAAGGTTTCACTTTAATTAAGGGATTTTAATTTCAAACGGGCAAAGTAAGTAAGGAAAGAGGTTCATTAAACACTTTTCAAAGTAGTGCAAGAAGAGGTAAATACATAATAGTTATTTAAGGGAAAGATTTTGACAGTACACGGTTGTATAATTAAGGAAAGAGAATCAATTAACAACCAATGAAATCAAAGTTACAGGCTTTGCTCGAATGAACGAAGTCAAGAAAAGGCAAAGAGAGGTTTTACTTAAAAGAATTAGCAACAATCAATTAACCCCAAAAAGATTCTGATTTGAACATAAGTTGGAAAGCCTTTTTGAAGAAAGGTTTTAACACACATATAAAAGGGACTATCATGCTAATCAGAAGAGTCTAGTATATAAGAATTCAGAGTCATACACGAAGGGGTTCAAACTCAGTACATGGATCCAAAGTGAGTTTGAGAGAGTCTAAGGCTCAAACAGAGCCCTAGTCTAAACATACAAGACCAAACTCGCCAAAAACCCCAAAATCCTAAGGTTTTTGACTTGAATCAGATGCAAAGAAGACAAATTGAGGGAACAAGCAAATACAGTAGAAAGTTTAAAGCAAAAAGAGTAAGGAAATTAATTCGAAACATAATGAGAGCAAAAGAAACAGTAGAGGAAAACATGCTTAAGTAGGTATTCTGGAGGAAACTCAAAAAGGTAAAAATAGTAAGAACACTTAATGAACACAGTAGAAGAATACAGTAGGCGAGATCATAGTGGAAGCAGAGCATAGTGAAAAGCATACAAACACATAGTGTAGAAAACACAGTAGAGGAACATGCATGGTAAAAAAAGAACATAAGAACATAGTAGAGACAAACATACACAAAGAAAAGGAAAAGAAAAGCCGGAAAAATACTTAAGCATTTTCAGAAACCCTAAATCGGAAAGAAGTGACTTTGAAAGTTTAAAGAAAAGTTGGGAAAATCTTTTAAAAACTCAAAAAATAGAGCATGAATACACACAGATCTGAAGAGAATAGGAGAAAAACCTCGAACAGCTATGGTTTCAAATGAACCCTAGAATGAGAAAGGCTTGGAAAAGGTCAGATCTAAGTCGGATAAGGCTGGAAACAAGTGCAGGAGGCTAAGATATGCCGGAGCCAGGCCGGAGATGGCCGAAAACCTCATGTCGGTGGAGGTCTGAGTGGAGACCTTCGAGGTCTAGCCTCAAAACTTCGAGTACTAGGCACATAGGAGCAATAGGAGATGAGTATGAGGTTTCCATAGCCTGAGAAGCCATGGATTCCGGTGAGAATCGAAGGGATTAGGGTTAGTTTGGGTGGCGGCGGCTAGGGTTTGAGGGACATTGCAGAGTGGATTAGAGAGGAAGGGGGATTCAAGGGCAGCGGGTAAAGGTAAATGAATTTAGGGTTGGGGTGTTGGTAGATTAAAAATGTAAAAGGTGTGTGTGAGTCGTTGATCTTTTAGATCAATGGCTGTGATTAAAAGAAAAGACCCGGGCGGGTTATGAGTGGGTTAGGGGCGGGTAATTTAGGAATTGGGTTATGTTTAAATCAAAAATAGGGCTGGGAAATTGGGGGTCTGATTTGGGCTAAAATTGAAATGTAATGGGCTATGTATTAAATAGTCAATTTCTCCCTTTTTATTTAATTAAGATGGTTATAATGATTTTAAAAATAAATTAAATGCACTGAATTAATTAATAATATATAGAAGTTAATCTAAAAATATTGGGAACAATTTTATAATTGTAAAATTCTATTAATCGTAATATAGGCTATAATTGCAATTTTATGCAATTTAGCTTAAAAATATCAAATAAATTTATAAAAATATGCAAAAAAATTACCTTAATTATTTTGCGGTACAAATATGATATTACTCACCAAAATGATAGTTTTAGGAATAATTATTGGATTTTGTACTGTTAAAACAAATAATAAAATAATTTTAAAAGCTTTAAAAATTAGGAAAAATGTCAAAATTCTTGGACATACTTATATATGCATGTACATTTTATTTTGAGTATAAAAATAGGTACGAAAAAATTGGGTATTAACAGCTGCCCCTTTTTACCCGGGAAGGATGAAAGAGTTTTCGGGTAAAGATATGATGGCCAATTTTGACCGAAAGAAATGCCTTTGAAAAAGGTTTTGACCGAGCTCTGGTTCCTGAGCTACCTACATATCCCTGTTCTTACAGGAATCAGGTCATATATAGTTCGAGATACATCAGCGGAATATGCCGGTGGAGGTTTTGAAAAGGACGGACTCAATATTTAGGTTGGGAAGGATGGTCAGGGACCGATGGGCTGCGGGAACCGGAGTGAGATCGCTCATGCTGTAATGGCTGTTGCCAGCTGGCGTACCTGCAAATGAGCAATACAAACATATCGTGTATAAACTTAAACGTGATTCAAGTTCCTGTTGGACCATGAATGTTGTCTTTGGACAGGGTAGGATGACGTCCTCAGACCATGACGTCCTGGGCCATGAAGCATATAATAAAAGATTCGCAGGTCATGAAATGATGTTCTCGGGCTATGATAATGGTGCCTCCGAACCATGATGCCTTTGAATAATGATGTGCAAAAGATAAAGCGGGGTCTTCAGGCCATGGCATGGCGTTTTCGGGCTATGAAAATGGTGCCTCCGAACAATGACGCCTTTGGACAATTTGGCGATATTTCAGCCCATGAAATGCAGGATTTGACGATGCTTCAGCTGATGTAGAGTATAAATATAAATGGCGATCCTTCAGTCGACATAGGGATTTAAATGAAGTTGGCGATATTTCAGCCATGCAGGATTTAAATAAAACTGGCGATCTTTCAACCTACGTAAAGATTTAAATATAAATGGAGATCTTTCAGCCGATATAGAGATTTAAATAAAGTTGGCGATATTTCAGCCATGCAGGATTTAAATAAAACTGGCGATCGTTCAGCTGACGTAAAGATTTAAATATAAATGAGGATCTTTCAGCAGATATATAGAGATTTAAATGAAGTTGCTGATATTTCAGCCATGCAGGATTTAAATAAAACTGGCGATCTTTCAGCCAATGTAAAGATTTAAATATAAATGGCGATCTTTCAGCCGATATAGAGATTTAAATGAAGTTGGCAATATTTCAGCCATGCAGGATTTAAATGAAGTTTTAACCATGCAAAGATTAAATAAAGTTGGCGGTCTTTCAGCCGATGTAAATAAGTGGTGGCGATATTTTAGCCATGTAGGTGGAGGTAGTGCTTAACCTCGGAAGGCAGAAAGGTAGCCTTATGCAATGCAAGAAATGCAGGATGGAGGTAGTTCTTAACCTTGAAAGGCAGAAAGGTAGCCTTATGTAATGCAAGAAATGCAGTATGGAGGTAGTGCTTAACCTCGGAAGGCAGAAAAGTAGCCTTATGCAATGCAAGACATGCAGGATGGAGGTAGTGCAAGACATGCAGGATGAAGGCAGAAAAGTAGCCTTATGCAATGCAAGAAATGCAGGATGGAGGTATTGCTTAACCTCAGAAGGCATAAAAGTAGCCTTATGCAACGCAAAAAATACAGGATGGTGGTAGTGCTTAACCTCGGAAGGCAGAAAAGTAGCCTTATGCAATGCAAGAAATGCAGGATGGAGGTAGTGCTTAACCTCGGAAGGCAGAAAAGTAGCCTTATGCAATGCAAGAAATGCAGGATGGAGGTAGTGCTTAACCTCGGAAGGTAGAAAGGTAGCCTTATGCAATGCAAGAAATGCAGTATGGAGGTAGTGCTTAACCACGGAAGGCAGAAAAGTAGACTTATGCAATGCAAGAAATAAAGGTGAGGAGTAGCGAAATTTCTTAGCTGAGATATGATAGCTGATAGTTGATTGCGTCATTGTGGCTGCTGGGGATGTCGTGTGCGAATAGCACTTGTAAATAGGCGATGATTCTGAGAGTTGTATTCCTGAAAAAGCATGAGTATGTAATCGTATATGATGAATTTATGTCTTGGGGTGCCTGCATTTAAAGAAAAATCGTGAGTTTTGTAGAGGGGGAAGGTTAGTTCGTCTTCCCGTGGAATTCGCTCGTCCTGCTCGGCCCTTGTTTAGGTGATACTGTGCATATCCTTGGGGTAGCGTTGCTAAACAGAACAATTTTGATAATGGGCATACATGATTTATTAAAAAATGACATAAATATACATAATCGAAAATATTTTTCTTTTAGATGAACCGACGACTGCGACGCGGTTCAAGACATTGCAACCTCTCTCACCGAAATTTTGAGGGTCCTCCTCAAAATTCTGCCCCAGTTTACTGGGCTGGGGTTTCTAATGTCTGCATGCGATGAATGACTGCAAGTTGACTTCGGAATTTTGAGGGTCCTCCTTAAAATTCTGCCCCAGTTTCCAATATCAGGGGGAAATGAAAATTTTATTGAATTGTGACCGAACCAATAAGGCTGCCTACATATCCCCTCTTAAACGGGAATTACGTCTGACGTAGTTCAAATTACATAATGAGATCATAAATGGTTACACATAGTATCGCTTGACTGCATCTGAATTGATTGGTTTTGGCCAAACTTCCCCATCCATTTCTGCAAGTATGAGGGCCCCTCCTGTTAGGACCCGATGAACCATGTACGAGCCTTGCCAATTAGGAGAGAACTTTCCTTTGGCTTCATCCTGATGCGGGAAAATTTTCTTCAGCGCCAGCTATCCTGGCATGAATTGTCTCGGCTTGACTCTTTTGTTGAAGGATCTGGACATTCTATTCTGATACAATTGACCATGGAAAACTACATTCAGTCTTTTCCTGTCTATAAGGGCTAACTACTCATAGAGACTTTTTACCCATTCTGCATCTTCAAGTTCCGCTTCCTGTATAATCCTCAGGGAGGGAATCTCTATCTCTGTCGGGAAGACTGCCTCGATGCCACAAACCAACATATAGGGAGTCGCCCCGGTTGATGTGCGACCTGTGGTACAGTATCCCAATAAATCAAAGGGTAGCTTTTCATGCCACTGCTTGTGTTTCTCTATCATTTTCCTTAATATCTTCTTGATGTTCTTATTGGCCGCTTCTACAACTCCATTCATCTGAGGTCTGTAGGCTGTAGAATTCTTGTGTTTGATTTTGAATGTTTCACACATTGCTTTCATGAGGTCACTATTGAGATCGGAACCATTATTAGTAATAATTGACTTTGGGATGCCGAACCGACAAACAATACGGTCGCGGACAAAGTCTGCCACAACCTTTTTGGTTATTGCCTTATATGATGCTACTTCAACCTATTTGGTGAAATAATCAATTGTCACTAGAATGAACCTGTGCCCGTTTGACGCGGTAGGCTCGATAGGTCCAATGACATCCATTCCCCAAGCAGCAAACGACCATGGTGAGCTTGTTGCATTGAGATCGTTAGGAGGTACCCTTATTATGTCGGCATGAATCTGGAAGCGATGGCATTTTCGAACATACTGGGTGCAATCCGTTTCCATAGTCATCTAAAAATAACCAGCTCGGAGTATTTTCTTGGCTAAGACGAAACCATTCATGTGCGGGCCATAGGTCCCTGCATGAACCTCCTCCAACAACCTGGATGCTTCCTTTGTTTCGACATATCTTAGTAATCCCAAATCGGGAGTCCTCCTATACAGGATTCCTCTGCTGTGAAAGAAGTGATTGGATAGCCTCTGCAGTGTGTGCTTCTGAGTAGTATTTGCAAGTTTTGGATATTCTCCTGTTGCCAGATATTTCTTAATGTCGTGAAACCACGGTTTTCCATATGCTTCTTCCTCGACATGAGCACAGTAAGCGGGTTGATCCTGGATTTTTACCAGGATAGGATCAATAAAGTTCTTATCTGGATGCTGAATCATGGATAATAGAGTGGCCAATGCATCGGCAAACTCATTCTGGACTCTGGGGACATGCCGGAATACTTTCCTTGTAAACCTCTTCCTCAACTCCTGTACATGATGCAAATACGGGAGTATTTTGGAGTTCTTGGTTGCCCATTCTTCTCGAACCTGATATATGAGCAAGTCGGAATCCCCGATCACTAGTAACTCCTGAACATTCATTTCAATGGCCAGTTTGAGACATAAGATGCAGGCTTCGTACTCGGACATGTTGTTGGTGCACGGGAACCTGAGCTTGGCGGACACTGGATAATGCTGACCTGTTTTTGATACTAGAACTGCTCCTATGCCAACTCCTTTGAAATTTGGTGCTCCGACGAAAAACATTCTCCAACCATCATAGGATTCTGCGATATCTCCTCATATGAAAGAGACCTCTTCGTAAGGAAAATACGTCTTTAGAGGCTCGTATTCTCTTTCCACGGGATTTTAGGCAAGATGATCTGCCATTGCCTGTCCTTTGATTGCTTTCTGGGTTATGTAGACAATATCAAATTCACTTAGCAAGATTTGCCATTTGGCTAGCTTGCCCATGGGCATGGGCTTCTGAAAGATGTACTTCAGCGGATCCATCCTTGATATAAGATAAGTGGTATAGGCGCAGAAATAATGCCTCAACTTCTGAGCTACCCAAGTCAGAGCATAACAGGTGCATTCTAGCAGGGAATACCGGGCCTCGTACAGGGTGAACTTCTTGCTGAGATAGTAGATGGCTTGCTCCTTTCTCTCTATTTTATCACGTTGTCCCAAAACACAACCGAATGCCCCATCCAGTACTGCAAGGTAGAGCAATAGTGGTCGACCCGGTTCGGGCGGAACCAGAACTAGCAGCGTTGACAGGTGTTCCTTGATTCTGTCGAAGGCTTTCTAACAATCATCAGTCCATTTAGTAGCAGCATCTTTCTTTAACATCTTAAAGCTTGGCTCACAGATGACAGTGGACTGGGCTATGAACCGGCTAATGTAGTTGAGTCTCCCAAAAAAAACTCATAACCTTTTTCTTGTTCTTTGGCGGTGGCAATTCTTGAATAGACTTAACCTTTGACTGATCCAGTTCTATTCCTCGTCGACATACGATGAACGCAAGCAGTTTTTCGACAGGAACCCCGAATACACATTTGGCGGGATTCAGTTTCAGGTTGTACCTTCTCAATCTGTTGAAGAACTTTCTCAGATCTTCCATGTGGTAAGTGTCTTTCTTGGATTTGATGATGACATCGTCTACATACACCTCGATCTCTTTATGTATCATGTCATGGAAAATAGTAGCCATGTCCCTCATGTAGGTGGCCCCAGCATTTTTTAATCCAAACTGCATCATCTTGTAACAATACATCCCCCATGGCGTAATGAAAGCCGTTTTCTCTGCATCTTCTTCATCCATCCATATCTAATGATACCCAGCAAAACAATCAACGAAGGATTGCAACTCGTGCTTAGCACAGTTATCAATCAGGATGTGTATGTTTGGCAAGGGGAAGTCATCTTTTGGACTGACCCGATTGAGATCCCGGTAGTCGACACAGACTCTGACCTTCCCGTCCTTCTTTGGCACTTGCACAATATTGTCCAACCATATTGGATATTCTACTACTCTGAGGACCTTGGCTTTAACTTGTTTGGTAACTTCCTCCTCGATTTTGAAACTCATGTCTGGCTTGAACTTTCTGAGCTTCTGCTTTACCGGCGGACATGTTGGATCTATTGGCAGTTTGTGAGCTACAATAGATGTATTGAGACCGGTCATATCATCATACGACTAGGAAAATATGTCCTCATATTCTTCTAAAAACTCAGTGTACTCTTCCTTTTCTGACACCGACAGGTGAACACTGATGCGTGTTTCCTTGACATTCTCTGTATCCCCCAAGTTGATAACCTCAGTTTCGTCCAAGTTAGACTTAGGCCTATTCTCAAAGTCCTCAACCTATTTAACGACCTCTTCTGGTATACCATCCTCTTCTGATTCTATATCCATTTGTTTTATTACCTCGTCGCAAGTCACAATCGTTGGTTCATCAAGATAAGCAATAGTAATATTGTGTAAATAAAGTAAACGATGAAAAGTAATAAGAGCGAGATTTATAAGAAACTGAAATGCTTTGATAAATTTCATAAGTAATTTGAACATTGTAGCTATTATTTCAAAATTAAAATACGGAAATAAAATCAACTAGCAAAAAGTAAAAGGTGATGCATGGTGCTTTGTTCAGCCTTGCTACCCCGAATCTTTCCGGGCTCTGGTGGTTCTGATAGTCCAGTTATTGAGATGTGCCCTTCTGCTTAAGATGATCATTCCAGAGTGCATGAACTAACCTTTTAGGGAGGGAAATAAAATAAAAATAAAAACAAAAAGGTAATAAGTTAGTACGGATTCTGAGAAAAACTACTGCATTATTTAAACACATAGTATAAGAATATAACTCGTGTCCTAAATTGGGTGCCTCGTTGTGCCCGAGTTAGGCCTAGCGACAAGTTGATTTGGAGAACTTATGATGCTAAATGCCTCATTTTATTGACAAAAATAAGATGAATCCCAAAACGACACTAAAATTGCATAAAGTAAAAATGTCACTAATGGCCATTGGCCTTATTACATTTTAAAGAAAAAATGACTCCTAACTACTTTGTCCCAGAAGGACCTTCCCCAGACTCAGCATCTTTTGCTCCCTCGAACAGCTTCACCAGCTCACGCAGTCCCAACAGCAGATAAGCCCTAGCCAAATGTCCTCCTTTATTTCCCTCAGTGTTTTGATAATTCTCGATCCTTTGGATGAATTTCCCTTCCATCTCTACCAAACCTCGCTCCAAATACCATAGTCACTTGTTGGCACTGACAGCCATATCATTCCATTCCTCAGTCAACTTCTGATTTGCTTCTTGAATTTCCTGATGTTCACTCTCGCACTCTCTGATCCTCTTGCACAGTTAGTTGTATTTAACCTGGATTTCAGCCCTCTCGTCGATGACCATGTGACCTCGAACAGACCCGGGCTGTCCTAACCCATCATGATCTTCTTCTAGCCAACCTGGATAGTATAGGGTGTAACCGGCATGGTATCTGTCAGGTTCTATGGAATCCTTTTCCAGTATGATTTTGCAATTCCATATGTGTTGAGCTTGAAATTTGTACGGGCTATTGTCGTTTTGGAAATCGGCCTTGAAGTGACTCATCTTCTCGACCTTTGGTATGACCTGCTTTCTCCCAGCCTGCCAATGAGTATAAGGAATGGAGCGTCCCGAGAGCGGATGATGAACTCTCCAGTAGGGAACTGATCACAGTGGACTCAACCTTAAGAAGAGTGGGCGCTAATACTTTTACCCAATAGTGGTATCGGGGTCAATTTTCACAGGGAGCTAGATGAGGGAGTTGAGTATTTGTTAAGTCTAGAGATGTGTTTGGGCTTCTAATTGTACTTCTACCATTTTTGGGTTTTTATATTTATCAGCTACAATTTAACTACTAATTAGAACTAAATTATGCTAAGATATTGATTCTAGTTTGTATGCAAGATAGAGAAAAGCACTAGGGCCGTGGCATTTACCTAGATGGTCAACTAACGAGTAGAGATTTCTAATGCACGAATGATGATTATGGGACTTATGCTATAACCATTGCACGATTGCACTCACTCTCACACCTCTCGGTAGAAACAGTGATTTTGCCCAATTGACTCTCTCGAGACCAATTGGGTAGGCCAATATGCCCAAGCAACTTAAGGTTCAAGTTGGGTAATTACTCTCTCGAGGTTTAACCCGTTAATTGGGACTACCATTCTCATGGGTCCACCCCAATTCCTTGTTGGGTCAATTTTAAAGTCATAGACACTCTTTCTCAAGAAGTGTCAAGACCCACTAAGCTAGACTTAGTGTTTGCAACCACCAAATCCTTATTAAACCATGAAATTGACCCAAATAGCAAACACCCAACATCATTCAAGCACTAAACAATCACACCCATTAATTACCCACACTAGGGTTGAGCCACAACCCTAGCTAATGGGTTTAGCTATACATGAAAGGAGCAGAAATTGAAGAAATAATAGATAAAACCAACATATTAATTAACTATATTGATAATCTACAAGAATCTATGTTCAAATAAGAAGAAATTGCCCAAAGTATGCTCAAACTTTTGTCTCACGAGTGCAGCAGCTGTGTCTAATACCAAACATGACCTAAAATTGATAAAATATTCTATTTATACTAGGCTAGAAAAACTGGACAAAAATGCCCCTGCGGGACTGGCGCGAACCGCGCAGAAATGTTGAGTGGCCGCATAGGGTCTTGGTCTTTAATGTCTTCACTCTGGAGCTGGGGGCGCGGACCGCGCAAAAAGGGAGTGCGGCCGCGCTGACTGAGGAACTCGGACCGCACAGAAATGGGGCGCGACTGCGTGGATAAATTGGCCACAAATAACAATTCTCTAAATCTCACCCACGCGGACCGCACTATTTTGGTGCGCGACCGCGTGGGCTTTTCCTTAGCCTCTGAAGTTCCTCAGGCGCGGACCGCATCAGAGTGAGCGCGGACCGCGCAGGTCTCAAGCAGAATCCCAACTCTCTAAATCTCCAGCGCGGCCGCGTAGCAAATCAGTGCGGTCCGCGCTGGGTCTGCTTAATCTTCACTTAACTTGACTTTCACACTTGGCAGATTTCACTCCTTACCGAGCCGATTTGTGACCATTGTCATATTGTCGTTCAAACCTGTAATCAAGTGCAACTTGTTAGCATTTTGGGACTAATTTATGGCAATTCACGCACAAAGCTTAGGAAAGGATGGGTACAAAACATGTTAAAATCACAATTATCAGGAACCATTCGAACATCCACTGCACCTTGTCTTCTTTCAGATTTTCAAACAACTTTACCCACCCTCTAGCGTCTCCCGGCTAAGCGAATATGTTAGACATATAGTTCATTCTCTTGGGATGGTGGAAGGCTATATGATCATTCCACAGCCTTCGCGGAAGCTCTTGACGATATTGACCCCTTTGGAGATGTTCTATAATCCAGAGTTTGAGTGGTAAGTTGCAACCCTCGAAGTGACTGGCCCCTCGTTAATAGTTCTCCAAGGCTCGGTAGATCTCAGCAATAATCATGGGCACTATGATGAAAGGCTGCCCTCCAATCCCTTCCATTAATGTCTTGGCGACCATAGCTAGTCTGGTATGGATCCTAGCCTTCTTCATAGGAAACACTATCATTCCCAAAAAGCAGAACATAAAGACGAAGACCCTCCTGTGGATTGCCACAATGATGTGAGGGCAAATTCATCTGGGTAGGTGTGGTAGGACTTGCTATGGCCGTACCTCTCGTACAGATAGTCAAAAAGAATGTAAGAATCCTTCAAACAAGTCAAATTTGGGTTTTTCTTCAGTCACATCATCTTGAGGAATCCCCTACCCTTGTGATTTTCTAGCATAAGAAAACCCAGAGTCTCCTAAGGAATACCTGCTAACCCTCCTATTTCCTCGAGCAGAGGTGTCATTTCAAGATCCCCAAAGCGAAACATCGATCTATCACTGTCCTAGAATAAGGTCACAGCCTCTATGATTTTGCTGTAATGCTAGATTTCCAAAAGGGAGGGTAAATTACCCAAATATTTGCGGACGAGAGTCCGGTCACTGGAATAAAGGTCTTCCCACCAGCTTAACAACCTTGGGTGAATGTTGGTTACCATGTCGAATCTGGGGATTTCGTGCCTCATTTTTTGCAAAACAAAGCGTTAGATCCTTCCCCCACCAGACTCGACTATTTAAACCAATAATTAGCATAATGGCATTTAGTTCTCCAAATAAATTCACATAACATGGTGTTGTCCGTTTGGGTTCCAAGGAAACCCAGTGGACTTTGGACGGGGCTATCTTAAAGAGTCATTATGAGGACAATATAACTAACTCGGCTAGGTTTGACCATGATGCATGCACAATTAAATAGAATAAGGTTTCTATGGGGTATTAGACCGGTACCCTTGAGCGGACAACTCAAAAGGGAAAGGCATGGAACCGTCGACTGCACTACTGATCGACTGGTTTTACCGCAAATATGCCTTTGCAAAATTTAGGGGGTAATAATATCGGAAGAGCACAACCACTCATTATAAGCGTTCCTATGGTATTTTTTTGGCACGAGTAGAATATGATGTTGAAGATGCAATTATAAAAATGAAATAAATTGTCACGTATTTTCACGTTCATAATGATTAAAATAATTGCTCAAAAATTACAACGGTATTGAAGGAAAGCAGTAAATGAAAGCGTTAAAGAAAAAGAAACAAAAATCGAAGTCAGTTTCTAATAATGACACTAAATAAAGCAGTAAAGAAACAGTAAAGTCACACATAACATAAAGTGGTAAAATCCTAAAGATATCCCCAGCAGAGTCGCCATGCTGTCGACGACCCCTTTTTTCTCGTGAAATTGGGCTTACGACATTTGGGAAGACAACTCTATTCCCGTTTAGGAATTGGGTTTTTTGATTTGGAGAGTCGCCACCTAATGATTAAGTGTATTAGGACACTGAGGTTTTTGAGTCGAAAAACCAAAGTTCGAGTAAGGGCTAGAAATTATCTCGAGGGGAAGGTGTTGGCACCCCTCAAGATCCACTAGTGTGGTTCCCGGCCATGTTACAATTGTGACTTTACAGATAAGCAATTATGGCTCAAATAAAGGGGCTTGAACACAAGTTTAGAGCTCATTTGAGAATAGATAAGGCAAAATTTTGTGAAAGAAGGATTCGGATAACTTATCGAGAAACGAGTAAGAAGAGGAAAAGAAACACATAAAAGGAGGGGGGTCCTAGGTTTGTAAAATACATGGATTATCCACACAACACCGATAGCCAATCGTACGCATGGTGTTATCGCGCGATCATCATCTCCATGTCTACCCTGCCCACCCCATTAAGGTATTAACCGCGGAATGGTATCGTTACTTATTGCATGCTATTACCTGTCCCCTTCCTATCAGTCCCGGAGACATTTGGGACTACTAATCCTAAATGGAAGGAAGTTGGGCTTTTTAGAGTTAAAGAAAAAGATAAAAAATCTAATGCGACAGTCAAAACACATAAGCAGTTAAAGGGGAGCTAGTAGAAATTAAGGGCTCAAACAGGCCTCCTCATTTAAAGAAACAAATTGTTTAGCACGACTTGCAAACACAGGTTAAGTCTTTAATTAAATTTAACGTAGGAAAGGTGGATGATAAATCACATATTTTCAGATAAGAAGTCCAAATTAGGCTTGACTGCTGGTTGTAATTATTAAAGACTGGTGTAATTAGTTAATGGCCTACATGTTTGCCTAGGTGATGCTTACAATCATGGTATCTAACATCGCAAAAGGAAGGCTGATTTTAAGGAAAGGTTAATGATTTAAGAGACAACAAAATCTGCAGATTTAAACGACATTTTACTACTGATTTTAAATTTGCAAACGAGCTAGATGATTCAGATTCATTTAGTTATCCTTATAGGCATGCTTTTCTACGCGTGATTGATTTAGGACGTTTGTAAGAGTGCAAGGATCCTATAGGCATGGTACCTAGCATTCATTTGTTATTTTTTTAACCTATAAACGGGTTGCCTATGGTATGCATGCAAAAGCGCAGAAACTTATGAACATGATTTTTAATGCAAATGAACAACTTATAGGTAGGATATCTATATACAGTAATGAATACCTTATAGGCATGATTTCTAATGCAAATGATCAACTTATAGGCAGGATATCTACATGCAGTAATGAATGGATTTATAGGTATGTTGTTTATGTGCAGTAATGAATAGATTTACATGCATGTTGTTTATATGCAGTAATCGACTTATAGGCATGATATCTAATGCAAATGAACAACTTATAGGAAGGATATCTACATGCAGTACTGAGTTTATAGACATGATATCTAATGCAAATGAACAACTTATAGGCAGGATATCTACATGCAGTACTGAATGGATTTATAGGCATGATATCTAATACAAATGAACAACTTATAGGAAGGACATCTACATGCAGTACTGAACTTATAGACATGAAATCTAATGCAAATGAACAACTTATAGGCAGGATATCTACATGCATTACTGAATGGATTTACAGGCATGATATCTAATGCAAATGAACAACTTATAGGCAGGATATCTAAATGTAGTACTGAACTTATAGATAAGATATCTACCCCATATTCATAGCATAAGATTCCCTCCCCCATTTTACTATATACCCCACAGTTATTACAAATTTGAAGGAATCCAGAAAATAACTAAACAAATTACATCAGAGATTACAACTCCAACCAAGGAGAGCCTAATCCAGACTCCTAGTCTGACATATGGAATAAACTAACTTCCAAGGACCAGATTTTCCAAAGCCTTTCTCTTATTTGGGATGTGTCAAAGTTCCAAGGAACTTCAAGAGTTCCAGGCAATGCTTACATGCCAAATATCAATATAGGGTCACAGTGCAGTGTGGAAGGGCCAGGCCTCAAATGTCCAAGTTCAGAGGGAACTCAAGGTCCCAAGGCAAGGCTCATAGGAGGGGGGAAGAACTTAGTGACTAGGAGTGAGTGTAAGTGCAATGAAAGAGATATAGGGGGAGGCCAGGGCAGGCTGGTGGTCATGCCCAGCAACTGGGATGCTGGCACACCCCTGACCAGCCTGTCAGCCTTAGAATTGGGGAGTTAGGACCTTGTTAAAGATAAGGTTCAGCCCTGGACAGCAATTGGGAAGCTGCCAGGCCATACCTTAACTCAGCACACGTAAGGGAATGGGGTATATGGCCAATTGTTCATACTAGCAGCAAGATACAAAGAAATAGCAGGCAAAAACATGTAGGTATTTCAAAATTAGCTTTACAGAGAATTGAAAACAGACATGGATACAAGGATTGTAAATAATCATATTAGAATGACACTGAAATTAATTTTAGGACATAGTTGCAAAGAAGCAAGTAAAGAGAAGCAGTAGCCTTGTAAAAGCCAAAGTGCAGTCAAGAAACAAGAATACTATAAGTTCAGAAGAGAATTGTGATTTTTAGTATGCTTAATCGTATGTAGTGTTGAAGGAAGTCATGTATTTATAGTGCAGAAAAGAAGCAGAAATAGGTAAGAAAATAGTTTGAAAATCAATCATACAAGGTTGTCCTTTAATTAAGGGATACTGATTTCAAACGGGCAAAGTAAATAAGGAAAGCGGTTAATTAAACACTTTTCAAAGTAGTGCAAGAAGAGGTAAATACATAATAATTATTTAAGGGAAAGATTTTGACAGTACACGGTTGTATAGTTAAGGAAAGAGAATCAATTAACAACCAATGAAATCAAAGTAACAGGCTTTGCTCAAATGAACCAAGTCAAGAAAAGGCAAAGAGAGGTTTTACTTAAAATAATTAGCAACAATCAATTAACCCCAAAAAGATTCTGATTCGAACATAAGTTGGAAGCCTTTTTGAAGAAAGGTTTTAACACACATATAAAAGGGACTGTCATGCTAATCAGAAGAGTCTAGTATAGAAGAATTCAGAGTCATACACAAAGGGGTTCAAACTCAGTACATGGATCCAAAGTGAGTTTGAGAGAGTCTAAGGCTCAAACAGAGCCCTAGTCTAAACATACAAGACCAAACTTGCCAAAAACCCCCCAAAATCCTAGGGTTTTTGACTTGAATCAGATGCAAAGAAGACAAAATGAGGGAACAAGCAAATACAGTAGAAAGTTTAAAGCAAACAGAGTAAGAAAACTAATTCGAAATATAATGAGAGCAAAAGAAACAGTAGAGGAAACATTCTTAAATAGGTATTCTGGAGGAAACTTAAAAGGGTAAAAATGGTAAGAACACTTAATGAACACAGTAGAAGAATATAGTAGGCGAGATCATAGTGGAAGCAGAGCATAGTGAAAAGCATACAAGCACATAGTGTAGAAAACACAGTAGAGTAACATGCATGGTAAAAGAAGAACATAAGAACATAGTATAGACAAACATACGCAAAGAAAAGGAAAAGAAAAGTCCGAAAAACACTTAAGCATTTTCAGAAACCCTAAATCGGATAGAAGTGACTTTGAAAATAAAATTTTTAAAGAAAAGTTGGGGAAATCTTTTAAAAACTCAAAAAATAGAGCGTGAATACACACAGATCTGAAGAGAATCGGAGAAAAACCTCGAATAGCTAGTGTTTCAAATGAACCCTAGAATGAGAAAGGCTTTGAAAAGGGCCGATCTAAGTCGGATAAGGCTGGAAACAGGCTCTAGAGGCTAAGATATGCCAGAGATGGTCGGAAACCTCAAGTCGGAGGAGGTCTGAGTGGAGACCTTCAAGGTCTAGCCTCAAACCTTCGAGTACCAGGCACATAGGAGCAATAGGAGCTGAGTATGAGGTTTTCATGGCCTGAAAAGCCATGGATTCCGGTGAGAGTCGAAGGGATTAGGGATAGTTTGGGCGGCGGCGGCTAGGGTTTGAGGGAGGTTGCAGAGAGGATTGGAGAGGAAGGGGGATTCAAGGGCGGCGGGTAAAGGGAAATGAATTTAGGGTTGGGGTGTTGGTAGATTGAAAATGGAAAGGGGGTGTGTGAGCTGTTGATCTATTAAATCAACGGCTGTAATTAAAAGAAAAGACCCAGACGGGTTATTTGAGTGGGTCAAGGACGGGTAATTTAGGAATTATGTCAGGTTTAAATCAAAAATAGGGCTCGGAAATTGGGGGTTTGATTTGGGCTAAAATTGAAATGTAATAGGCTATGTATTAAATAGCCAATTTCTCCCTTTTTAATTTAATTAATATAGTTATAATAAATGTTAATCTAAAAATAATGGGAACAATTTTATAATGGTAAAACGCTATTAATCGTAATAGAGGCTATAATTGTAATTTTATGCAATTTAGCTTAAAAATATCAAATAAATTTATAAAAATATGCAAAAAAAATCACCTTAATTATATTGTCGTATAAATATGAGGATGGAAATAGATTACTCACTAAAATGATAGTTTTGGAAATAATTATTAGATTTTGTACTGCTAAAACAAATAATAAAATGATTTTAAAAGCTATAAAAATTAGGAAAAATATCAAAATTCTTGGGCATACTTATATATGCATGTACATGATATTTTGAGAGTATTTTGAGTATAAAAATAGGTAGGAAAAAACTGGGTATCAATAACTGGGTTGGGAATTAGGGTTGTTTTTGTTGGGCTTAGGGTATTTGGGGTTTTTGGTCCGAAATTGAAACCAATTTTGAGCCAGGTTTTAAAAATAGAAAATTAAGGGGAAAATAATTTCATAAATCAATAAAATAAGATATAAAATTGTAATTTATGCAAATTAATATTTTGAAATAATAGTAGAAAATTATAAAAATGTAGGATATGATTTTGACTCTAAATAAAATGACAAATGCAATACATATGTAAATTATATGCTATTATTGCAAGATTGTGCAAGTAAACTAAAATACTAATGTTTGCAAATTAATATTTTGAAATAATAGTAGAAAATTATAAAAATGTAGGATATGATTTTGACTCGAAACAAAATGACAAATGCAATACCATTGTAAAATATAGGCTATTATTGCAAGATTGTGCAAGTAAACTAAAATACTAATGTAATTTTAAAAATAGAGTAAAATACCTTAAGAAAATATGATAGATGCAAAGATAATGATTTTAGGTAATTGAGTCATCCCAAAATAGTTTGAAGGAATAATTAATAATTATTCAAGTAATTTAAATGTAGGAAAATTAATTTAAAAGCTTTAAAAATTATGGAAAAGGATAGAATATGCTTGTAAAGATTTGTAAACTAAATAATTATGCGCAATTAATGTTATATATTTTAAAAAAATATGATGGCAAAATTGGGTCTCAACAGCTGCCCTTATTTACCCGGAAATGATGAAATAATTGTCGGGTAAAGAAAATGATGACTAATTTTGACCGAATTAAATGTGGGATGATGTGATTTAGAAAAAATAGGGGCCGAACCCTGGTTACTGAGTTGCCTAGATACCCCTGGTGTTACGAGAATCAGGCTGTGTGTAGTTCTGGATCCAACGGCGAACGAAACCAATGGAGTGATTATAAATGTTTTGGAAAGGGTTCTTTTGGGAAGGATAGTATCGGATGAATTTATGTTAAGTCATGAATATGAATTTGAAACATTATGGCTATATCAATGAGCAAATATTTGAACTGTCATAGAGTAAGACGCGAGAATTGATAATGGTTGGTTACATTTTGAAATAATTGATGGATATGAACGTTATGAACGGGAACCAAAGCGAAGATTGCTCCCGTTTAGAGAACAGATCCTTTTTGGACTACCTGTAAGACTTAAAACATGATGCGTGCAAATATATATGGGTTATTGCAAGAATTTGAACATGATGCAATTCCCTTTGGAACATGGAGGTTGTCTTTGGACGGTGAGGATGATGTCCTAGAACCATGACGTCCTGGGCTATGAATTGTGAGATAAGGGATTCATATGCCATGAAATGATGTTCTCGAGCCATGAAAATGGTACCTGTAAGCTATGACACCTTTGAATAATGATATGTAACATTGAGAGATCCTCAGGCCATGACATGGTGTCTTCAGGTTATGAGGATGATACCTTCGGACTATGATGCATTTGGATAAGATGGCAATGTTTTAGACCATGATATGCAAAGACATGATGTTGGGTCATATGAGAAGAGAAACAAGACAGATCTTAGTCTTTCGTAAGATTGGGACAGAGATTAGCCCCGGGAAAGCAAAAAATAGTGCTAGATTTCAAGCAGCATAGCATTTGGTATTAACAAGGGAAGGCAGAGCTTAGCCTTATGTAGTTGAGGAGGCAGGTGTTAGCCTCATGAAATTAGGGAGGTAATGCTTAGCCTCGTGTAGGAAAGGAGACAAGTCTTAGTCTCATGCAATGGAAGGCAGTGCTTAGCCTTATGCAATTAGGGAGTCAATGCTTAGTCTCATGAAAAATGGAGACATGGTTTAGTCTCATGCAATTAGGAGGCAGTTCTTAGTCTCATGTAGGAAAAAGCAATGCTTAGCCTTATGCAATCGAGGAGGCAGGGCTTATCATCATGCAAAATGGGAGACAATGCTTAGTATCAAACAATTAAAGGAGACATAGTTTAGTCTTATGCAATGGAAGGCAATGCTTAACCTTATGCGATTAGGAAGGCAATGCTTAGCCTCATGAAAAATAGGAGATAGGGCTTAGTCTCATGCAGGGAAAAGGCAACGCTTAGCCTTAGGCAATTGAGAAGGCATGGCTTAGCCTCATGCATATTGGGTGACAATGCATAGTCTCGTGCAATTAAAGGAGACATGGCTTAGTCTCATGCAAAGAAAAGACAATGAGTGATAGTAGAGTGTTTCTTATCTGGAGATATGTTTGCGTTTGGCAATTTTGTCGTTATGAAGATAGTGATTTTGATATGTGTGAATACTCCTGCTATGTTCATTGTGCCTACATCCAAAGAAAAATCATGAGTGTTGCGGGGAAGGTTGGTTCGTGCTTTTGTCTTCTCCTTTCCTATGCTCTTATCTTGAGATTCTGTTTGAGTTACCCTACGTAACATCTGGCTGTCATAGAAATAAAATTTTCAAAAAATATGCGTGCATTTGATGAATGTAGTTATTTAAAAACATAGTAGTATGCAATATCAAGTAATTTAGATAAACTAATGACCGTGACACTTTAGAGACATTACGGCATCTTTTCATTAGAATTTTGGGGGTCCTCCTAAAAATTCTGCCCCAGTTTAATAAACGATTCTTTGGCCATTTTGCATATGATGAAAATGGCTGGACTTGCTCCATAATTTGAGGGTCCTCTTAAAAATTCTGCCCCAGTTTCTAACCATGGTTAAAATGGAGATTTTATTAAGATGTGACCGAACCCACAAGGTTGCCTACGTATCCCCTCTTAAACGGAAATCAGGTCAAGCGTAGTTCAGTTATATTAGATGAAGAAATGCACACAATCTAAACATAGTATCTTTTGACTGAGTCTTGAATTGATAGGCTTTGTCCAAATCTCTTCGTCCATTTCTGCAAGTATGAGTGCTCCTCCTGTTAATACCCTGTGAACCATGTAGGGCCCTTGCCGATTGGGTAAAAATTCCATTTTGGCTTCATATTGATGCGAGAAGATCCACTTCAGCACCAACTACCCCAGTGTGAAATGTCTAGGTCTGACCCTTTGTTGAAAGCTCAGGACATTCTATTTTGGTAAAGTTGACCATGGCATACCGAATTTGTTCTTTTCCCATCAATGAGAGCTAATTTCTTATAGCGAGTTCTTTTCCATTCTGCATCACTAAGTTCAGCTTTTTGTATGATTCTTAAAGAAGGAATTTTGACTTCAACGGGTATCACAGCTTCAGTACTGTATACCAACAATTAAGGAGTTGCCTCGATTGATGAGCGGACAATAATACGATATCCCAATAAGGCAAATGGTAATTTCTTGTGCTTTTTCTTGTGGTTGTCTACCATCTTTCTCAATATTTTCTTAATATTCTTATTTGCGGCCTCCACAACTCCATTCATTTAAGGCTTTTATGTTGTGAAATTCCTATGCTTGATCTTGAAGGTTTCACACATAGACTTCATTAAGTCGCTATTGAGATTGGCGAAGTTATCGGTGATGATGGATTCTGGCACCCCGAATCGGCAAACAATACGGTCCCTAACAAAATCTACGATGACTTTCTTAGTTACAGCCCTGTAAGATGTAGCTTCAACCTATTTTGTGAAGTGGTCTATGGCCACTAAAATGAACTTGTGCCCGTTAGAAGTGGCAGGCTCCATCGGATCGATGACATCCATTCCCCAAGCGGCAAAAGGCCAAGGTGCACTTGTTTCACTGAGTTCATTTGGTGGTACCCGTATCATATCTGCATGTATTTGGCACTGGTGACACTATGGAAATACCTGATGCAGTCGGTTTTCATAGTCAACAAAAAATATCCTGCTCTCAATATTTTCTTGGCTAAAATGAAATCATTCATGTGTGGTCCGCAAGTTCCGGCATGAATTTCTTCGAGCATTTTGAAAGCTTCCTTGGCGCCAACACACCATAATAATCCTAGGCCTGGAGTTCTTTTGTTTAGAATTTCTCTATTTTGGAAAAAATGGTTGAATAACTTTGGGGTGTGCATTTCCAAGTAAGATTTGTATGCTCCGGGTATTCTCTTTTTGCCAAGTATTCCTTGATATCATAGAACCACGGATTCCCATCTGTTTCTTCTTCAACATGATAAGCTGGCCGATTATGGATTCTTACTGGAATAGGGTAGATGAAATTCTTGTCTGGGTGCTGTATCATGGAGGACAAAGTGGCCAATGCATCTGCAAACTGATTATGGATTCTCGGGACATGTCAGAAATCTATCTTTGTGAACCTCTTCATCAGCTCTTGCATATGATATAGATATGGTAATATTTTGGTATTCTTTGTAGCCCACTCTTCTAAAACCTGGTGTACTAGAAGGTCTGAATCACCAATTACTAGCAATTCCTGAATATTTATGTCAATGGCCAAATTGAGCCCTGAAATGCAAGCCTCATATTCTGCCATATTATTGGTGCATGAAAACCTGAGTTTTGCAGATGCTGAGTAATGTTGACCTGTCTCTAACACCAAAATGGCTCCAATACCCACTCCTTTGAATTTCGCGGCCCCATCGAAGAACATTCTCCAATCGTCGTAAGTTTCGATGTTATATTCTCCTACAAATGACACTTCTTCATCAGGAAAATACGTTTTTTGTGGTTTGTATTCTCCTCTTACAGGATTTTCTGCAAGATGATCTGCTAATGCATGTCCCTTGACTGCCTTATGTGTTACATAGACAATATCAAATTCAATCAACAGTATCTGCCATTTTGCTAGTTTCCCTCTAGGCATAGGTTTCTGGAAAATGTATTTCAGATGATCCATCCTTGATATGAGATATGTAGTGTAGGCACAAACGTAGTGCCTCTTTTAGAGCTATCCACGTCAAGGTCCAGCAATTACATTCCAGTAAAGAATACTGTACTTCATAGGGTGTGACTTCTTACTCAAATAATATATGGCCTGCTCTTTTCTCCCCGTCTCTTTGTGTTATCTCAAGACACAACCGAAAGCCCTATATAGTACGAACAAATAGAGTAGCAGAGGTCTCCTAGGTTCTGGGGCCACCAGGACTGGTGGTGTGGACAAATATTCCTTGATTTTGTCAAAAGCTTTCTAGCAGTATTTAGTCCAACTCGCTGTGGCGTCCTTTTTTTAACATTTTGAGAATTGGCTCACTGATCACCGTCGATTGTGCTATAAAGCGGTTGGTGTATTGGAGATGCCCCAAGAAAATTATCACATCTTTCTTATTCTTTGGTGGTGGCAAATTGTGGATAGCCTTGACCTTTGATGGGTCTAGTTCTATTCCTTGGCGACTGACGATGTATCCTATTAACTTCCTGGCAGGGACCCCAAAAGCAAATTTTACGGGGTTCAGTTTCAGATTCTACCTTTGAAGCCAATCAAAGAACTTTCTCAAATCCGCTATACGATCTGTATCGTTCTTGGATTTGATGATGACGTCATCCACATACACTTTTATCTCTTTGTGTATCATGTCGTGGGAAAATGGTTGTCATGGCTCTCATATAAGTTGCTCCAGCATTCTTCAGGCTAAATGTCATTATTTTACAGCAATACATTCCCCATGGCGTAATAAAGGCTGTCTTTTCCGCATCTTCTTCATCCATCCAGATCGGATGATATCCCGTGAAGCAATCCACAAAGGATTGGAGTTCATGCTTAGCACAATTGTCGATCAATATGTGTATATTGGGCAGCGGGAAATCATCTTTGGGACATGCTCTGTTTAAATCTCTATAGTCGACGCATACTCTGACCTTCCCATCCTTCTTTAGAATTAGCACGATGTTTGCCAACCAGATAGGATATTCCACCACTCTGAAAACTTTAGCTTTGATCTACTTGGTGACTTCTTCTTTTATTTTCAGACTCATATCTGGCTTGAACTTTTTGAGATTCTACTTTACAGGCGGACACATCGGATTGGTACGTAGTTTATGAGACATGATAGACGTGCTCAAACCGGTTATATCATCATAAGACCATGCAAAAATATCTTCATAATCTTTTAGGAAATAGGTATACTCTTCTTTCTCTAATAGTGACAGGTGAATGCTCATGCGAGTTGCTTTAACTATTTCGAAATCTCCCAATTTGACTATCTCGGTCTCGTCTAGATTGGACTTAGTCTTGTTCTTAAAATTTTCCACTTCTCTGATAACTTTCTCAGGTATTATATCTTCTTCTTCTATTTCCTCTTAATCACTATCCTTATGTTACGTTGTCTCATTACATGTTACAGTCGTCGGTTCATCAGGATAAGTAATAATAATGTTGCAGAGAGAAAATGTAAAGGATAATAATAAATACTAAAATAGCAATGCATTAAATAAATCTTGAAAACATCAAACGAGTACGACTCGATTACTTGAGCAATTATTTCAAAACAAAATACTGAGAATGTCTTAAATGTTTAAAATTGCTTTTTAAAAATAAATCATGCTAATTGCCAGGCTACCCAGGAACTCGACGGCCCGAGATAGTGTGGCAGTCCAGTTCTTGAGAACGACTCTTTTTCCC
This sequence comes from Nicotiana glauca, assembly GCA_026770625.1. Taxonomy (NCBI): domain Eukaryota; kingdom Viridiplantae; phylum Streptophyta; class Magnoliopsida; order Solanales; family Solanaceae; genus Nicotiana; species Nicotiana glauca. The sequence continues at coordinate 195,508 of MU693069.1, forward strand.
ACTGTCTGAATAGTAAGGTCTTCCTCCTCTTTCTCCTCCTCAACTATTGCACTGCAATTCATTTCTTCATCATCGAGAAATAGATTCTTTAGGCTAGCTAAAGCTTCATCTTCTTCAGATCCCCATATCATGTTAGTTTGTTAAAATGTCTGGTGCAAATGCGGTATTAGTTGTTTAAGAGGTTAATAAGTACCATGCCATGGTGGCGACCAATCATCGTACTCCTTCCAGGTGTACTCGAATCTAAGCCTAAAGGTTGTGACGTGACGCTTTGGTTGTAATTGTTTAGTGATACCTTGAAGATTCTTGACGAGACCCTTGTTGGGTTCATACCTTATCCATAACAATATGGCTTCAGTCTTGTTATTCCACCATTTGTCTTTCTCAATTGCATTGGCGCGCTCAATGCGATGGTAAGTTTCTCCTCCTAACTTCCTTCCATTCTCGACGACCAAAATAGTCTGATTGGTATAAATGGTATTACTCCCATCCCCGTGGATGATTACTTCATGATGATACTATTCGAACTTCACGACCTGATGTAGAGTAGAGGCTACAGTCCCAGCAGCATGTATCTATGGTCGTCCCAAAAGCAAATTGTATATGGAAAATATGTCCAATACTTGAAATTCAACGTCAAATCAAGTCTGGCCTATCTCCAAACAAAGGTTGTTGTCCCCAATTGTGGCCTTTTGGGACCCATCGAATGCTTTCACGTTCATATTTCCCGCTTGAATATTATGCAAACCTTTACCTAACCTCTTCAAAGTGGTCAGCGGACATATATTGAGACTCGAACCCCCATCTATCAGGACCCTGGCGATGAATTTGTCCTCAAACTGCAACATTATATGTAGTTCCTATCGTGACTCAATCCTTCCTGTGGCAGTTCGTCTTTGTGAAAAGTGATCTTGTGGTTCTCCAATACTTTACCTACCATATTGGCCATCTCCCAAGTAGTAATGTTGTTAGGTACATAAGCTTCGTTCAATACTTTCATCAATGCATTCCTATGCGCTTCGAAATTCTGCAGTAGTGATAGAATGGATATCTGAGTAGGGTTTTGTTCATATGATCAACTACAAAATACTCTCTTGCTTTCACCTTTATCAAAAGATCATCCGAGTTAGTTTCAATGATAGGCGGATTGGAAGCGGCTTCTTTACTTGTTCCTCCTAAATGATCGGGCATGTAAACCCTACCAGTTTTGGTTATCCTTATGATGCACCTATTTCCTCCATTTTCCCATTGCCTTTCCTTCTCACCTCTGCAGTAAAGTCCCAAGGTATAGCATTGGATTTAAAGGACGGTGTAGGTGCTACCATCATGATGAAGGGTGTGGTCACTTCTACCTCAAACGGAGTTGGCGTGGCTGAGAGTGTTTTTACTTCAACCTCAAACAGAGTTAGTGTGGAAACTTCAACGTCAATCAGTGATTGAATCTACTCCATAATAGGTGTGAGAGTGACTGGAGGTATTTTAGTTTCATCCCCTTCATGAATAAGTCCAACTGACCCTTTCGAATCCCATTCTTCATCTGTTTCTATCACATTTACCCCATCTCTCTTGTGATCTAGGAGAGGATTGTTGCAGACATTAGGTGTAGCATCTTTTGCTTGTATAACCTTGATGTCAATCAACATCTGGATCTTATCCTTCAAATAGCGGCATTCATCGATAGTATGACCCTTCATGCCCGAGTGGTAGGCACATGTCTTGTTTAGATTGACCCACTGAGAAGAGTTCTCCATGGAAATGGTTGGAATAGGAATGACATAACCAATAACCTTCAGTCTTTCATACGATTGGTTGATGGGATCAACAATCGAGGTGTATTTTCTAGGCAGTCTGTGATCAAAATTTGGTTTGGGTTTTTGGTAATTTTGGCGGGCTGGTGGGGAGTTGTAGCATGTTGATTGGGTGTTATATGTATGGTAAGTGGAATTATGTTGTTGGTATCTGGGAGGTTAAGGCTAATATGTGGGTGGGGGTATTTGGTATATGAGAGAAGACTTTGGACCTTAGACCACCATCACTGCCCCCACTCCCTTCTTATTAGAAATACCGCCTGACTGTAAAGCTTTGTTTGTAGCTCGGAGTGCCTCAAAATTTTTCACCTTTCCGCTCTTAATCCCCTCTTCTATTACTTGTTGATGTCAAAAAATTTATAGTTCTCAATAACCATCAGTCTCTCATAATACTGCGGATCCTGAGTTCGAACAAAGAACATATTTATTTGTTCTTCTTCCAATGGTGACCTTACTTTTGCAGCTTCGAACCTCCACCGAGTAGCATATTCACAGAATTTTTTTGTTTTCTTCTTCTTAAGATTCTGAATGTAGAAGACGTATGGCGCATTTTCAGTATTAAACCTGAACAGATCCATAAAATTTGATTCCATGCTTACCTAGTTAACCCATTTCTTCGAGTTTTGACTGATGTACCAGGACAGGACATCTGCAGTGAGGTTCCTCATGAATAGCTTCATGCGGATTCTTTCATCTTTACCAACCCCTACGAGCTTGTCACAATATGTTCTGTACCGTCGGATCACCTGTCCCGTTGAACATTTCGAACTTAGGAGGTTTGTAATCCTCTGGTAGTTATACGTCCGACTGAATACACAAATCCTCATAATTCAAACCTTCCACGCCTTTACTTCCTTCCATACTTTGGACTCGATTAGTAAGTTTCTTGAGTTCCTCTACCATGTTCTCGATGAGCATGTTTTCTCGGTGGACTCCATTATGTACATGGTTTGTGTGTGGAGTGTGGGGTAAGCTTTCCACGTATATGGGGTTGCTTTGATAGACTCTAGGAATTCGGGTGTAGTAGTCATCGTTGGTTGAGTTTCGGGGATCAGGGGTAGGTTGTGGTGCATTTTGAGGGGTGTGGTAGGTGGTGGTTTATGGATACTGGGTTGAATAGTGATGATGTCGTGGAGGGGTAGGTACTGGTGGAGAATTAGGATTTTGAGAAGGTGTGGCATACTGATGAGGTGCGGGAGGATTTTGTTTGGTTTGTGTGTTCTGGGGAGGTGCTGGGTTTTGGGCATTTTGTTGGTTGACATTGGGGAAGTTTAGGGTAAGGGAAAGGTTTTCTAGGTTCTGGATCAGCTCAGGTTCCCCTTGTAACTCCAGTATCTTCTGTTCTAACTGCAGACCAAGTCATTCGTTGCTGAAGTACTCCGACCATCCGAAGTATTGACATTAGCGTTGTCTTTCCTGATACCAATCATATCGTCCAATTTACCTGTTCCCTTGCTTTTAGGATCACTTAGAGGAGGAGGGGGTGAAGAACCTCTAGGTCTTGTATGATATGTTGATGATGCCAGCATTCACGAACCAACCTTGGGATATGGGAATAAACAAAGAAAAGAAGAAAACAAAAGATAAATAAGTTAGTAAGGATTAATAAAGGGATATTTTTAGTATTTAAACACATATTGCGGAATTATAAATTCGTGTCCTAGTTTGGGGAACTCATTGTGCCCGAGGTAGGCCTAAGTGACATATATATTTGGAGAAAATCGATGTCAATAACTGTGTCATTTCATTAATATGATAAATGAAACAAATCACTACAAAATGATAATAAATATGAAAAGTCACTAATGTCATTTGCCTTATTACAACAAAAATCTAAAATGAGTCTAGAAAGCAAATAAAAACATCATTCCTAATCTATTTAGTCCCAGAGGGACCTTCTCCATGCTTGGCCTTCTTTTCCCCATCAATCAGATTCCCTAGGTCACGCATGTCCAACAACAGATAAGCCCTTGCCAGAGCCCTCCTTCGTTGCCCTCTGTATTCTAACAGTCTATGTTCCATTTCCTCATCTTTCGCTCAAACTCCATCAACGCTTGCTCAAAATATACCAACCTCTCTGTTGATTTAGTAGCGATTTCTTTCCACTCGTTGATTGTTTCCATGTCCACTTTATGTTGTTCCAAATGCCTGGCTTCAGACTCGAAAACCATTTTGTGCAACATCCTTTATTTGACTTGTGCTTCAGCAGCGTTGTCCATAACCCTACTCTTTAGATTAATCCCTGTCTTGAGATTCCCTGCTATATCATCTACCAACCATGATGGATAGAAGTACACATGGCCGGCATTATACTGATCTGGCTCGATGGTATCTTTCTCCACAATGATCTTTTGATGCCACATGTGTTGTGCCTCAAACTTAAATGGAATAACGTTCCCTTGGAAGTCCGTTTTGTACTGAACTACTTTAGAAACTCATGGTATAACCTATTTTCTCCCAACCTGCCTCATAAACCTGATAGGAGCATAAGGATTGATCCCCCTCAATCTGATTAGCACTAGATGAGGAGAATCTCTCAACCTGATGATGAATTCACTGCTATGGAACCACTCGAACATCCAAATTACCTTGTCATCAGTCAGATTACTAAAGAAATGTACCCAGCTCATAGCGTTTTCTGGTTACGCAAATCTATTTGGGATAAAAGTCATTCTCTTCGGATGGTGATAGGCTATGTAGCCATTCCATGGTCGTTGCAGAAGTTCTTGATATTATTATCCTCTCTGAAGGTGTTCCAACAACCATATTTGCAGCAACAGATTGCAACCCTCACAATGTTTATACCCTTTTTTGCAACAGTCTAAAGCCCGGTACATCTCAACCAAAATCATAGGGAAAATAGTATAAGTTTTCCCCTCAATCCCCTCCATTAAGGTCTTATTGACCATAGCTACGCGAGTGTGGATCCTTTCTCCCTGTATTAGAAATACCAGCATCCCCAAAAAATAGACAATGAATACAAAAACTCAGCGATGAGTCCAACCCAAAGAAGTGATGGCAAACTCATCATAATATAGGCGAAATGACATGATGTGCCCATAAATCTCATAAAGGAAATCGAATGGTATGTGAGACTTCTTTAGACAGGCTAACTCATAATTTTTTCTAAAACCCATCATTTTCAAGAAACCTCGAGAAGTGCGGTTTTCTGGTACCAACAAACTAGGGCTATCCCATGGGAGCCGAGCGAAGCCTCCTATTTCATCTAGAATGGGAGTCATTTCTATGTCTCCAAATGGAAGACGACTCTCTTCTCATCCCAAAAACATAGTGACGGCCTCAATTAATGCGTTGTTTGGCTGAATGTCTAACAAGGAGGGTAAATTTCCAATGACCCTTTTCACATAATTTTTGTCACTTGGTGAGATTTTCCCACCAATCTAGCAGCAAGGTGGGATATTTTTAACTATGCTAAACCTGCGGACTTCGTGCCTCATTTCTGCAAAATAGATAAAGTTAGCCCTTTCACCCTTCGGATTTGACTATTTACACGTTAATGCACAGTTAATATTAGAGTGGAGGTTTCTAAAAGAGTCTAGACCGGTACCCTCAAGCAGAAAACTTGAGAGGGAAAGGCCCGGAATCGTCGACTGCACTGCTGATCGACTAGCTTTACCGCAAATAAGCCTTTTCAAATTTAAAGGGTAATTGAGGACAAGCACAGACACTCATCAAGCGCCGCTATGGTATTAATTACTCATGAGTGGAATATGATGTGGAGCATGCTTTATGAAAATATAAAACAACACGTTGTTAAATATTTTGCATGATAAAAAAAGAGAATGCATTATTAAATGAACATAAAGACATAAAAAGAAAGAAAAATAAGGAAGAAGTTAGTACACGCAATGTGGAATTGTAATACAGTAAACGAGGGAGTGAAGGTGGGGAGATACATGATGTAGCAATTCTTTTAAAAATTTCTTGGAGCAAGCAGACATGAAAGAAAAACACGTGTTATGACCAAATTGAGCAGAGATTTGCATCCTAATGCGAATTCAAATAAAGGGAAAAATGAGAAAAAAGGTGTACATGCAGCAATAAAAGGGAAGCAGGTTATTCATGTACTGCAAAACAATAATAGACACATTTGTCAGAGAAGACCAATTCATACAAATCAAATTTGCTATGGTAAGAGCCTAAAAATATTCCCAGTAGAGTCGCCATGCTGTCGCGCCGCTTTTTCTCACAAAATTGGGTTTCGACACGTGAAAACTCTTTTAAGGAAGGTATTAAAAGAGATAGCCGCCACCTAACGGGTTTGAAGTGTGTTAGGGCACCTATTTGCAAATAACTCTGGTTTAACTAGTTTGCGTCATCAAAGATCGGGTAAGGTCTCAAATTAACTCGAAGAGAAGGTGTTAGGCAATCTTCAAGGTCCACAACTCTGGGTCCCGGCCTAACTCGAGTTATATGAATTAATCAGACAAACAAAGAAAAAGAAAGTAGGGAGTTTAGGAAAATTCATTATTAAAAGACTTTAAATAAATACAAACACTTGACTCACAGATAAATAGAAATAGGATGGGGGTCCTATGTTTTTTAGCCTAAAGGATCACCCCGTGCAACATAAATAATACTTCATAACTCGTTCTGAATAGGGTGTTGCTCATATTATTCAATGAGCACAGACTATCATCTCCTACTACCCGATTACTATCTTCAAGTTTTTTACCTGAAGTGCACTAGTTCAATTATAAATCGTATCTTATGCGTGCACTACCCGTCTTAGCCTATGGCCCAAGAAGCATTGGACCTATGGTGGTTCTAGACTTAACTTAGGCTCCTCAAAAAATGTCAAAATTAGGCGACATACAAAACCACATCGAACTTCATATATAGGCAGTTAAGGCTCAAGTTTACCTCCACACTTAGGCAACAAATGCATGCAAAACAAGTATTCAAGTTAAGAGGTTTCAAAATTAAGAACCTTAAACCCTATAGACATGATTGCTAGGTGACAAAGCATCAAAGTGTACAAGCATTTTCAAAGGCGAGGCGCCGTTTATCTCGAAATGATTATACAATTTACAGGCTGATTTGAAATTGTAGATTTCTAGTATTTTATCCTACAGACGCTGTGTTTAAGTGATTTATGCTACAGGTGATATTGAAATCTATTAGTACGAACTCAAATTGCTCATACTTTCTGACAGTGGCCTAAGTGAAACAATAACAAAGTTGGAGGTGCAATATTAACAATTACTAAGGCGGATGATAGTATCCTATAGACAGGATCTCTAACAATTAAGACTTGGGACCTATTTTATTGTTATACTTAGTCTTATAGGCATGATTTCAAGTGAACAATGCAAGACAATATCAAATGAAGTGATCAAAATCCTATAGGCATGATTGCTAGTGAATATGTTGAGGTGAATTGAAAGATAGTTCATTGACATTTGTTCATATAGGCACATTTTCTAGCAACACATAACAATAAAATTAATTGCAACATTTGAATTCATGTTTGCTAATAACAGTATATACTTGTGTGCTTCCCCTAATGATATGATTTATATAGTGCACATATAGATCGAACGATAGCAAGTGAATCAATAAGTCCTATAGGCATATTATCTACCCATTTTCATGCAAACATCAAGAATCTGCTCATTTCCCATTTTTACAAACACTTAGTTGTTTATTACAAGTTATTACAAGCCTAATAATAAATATAATTTCAAGTATTGTACAACTAATGATGGTAGTCCCATAGCAGACCCAAAAGAAAACACCCAACATTGCCTGGGCCTTCAATAACTCTCATGCAACATACCCAAGAACCATATTCATCAGCACAAACCAGAATCTAGAGAAGAACTTAAGCTAGATCACTCAACCGTAGATTGACCAACCAATTTACATATTCAATAGACCATAGGAAGAAAGAGCTGAGTGTTAGGAATAGTGCAGGTCTAAGTAGTAGAGAGAATGACTAAAGGACCCTAAATCCCAGTATGTCAGAGTTCACAAGGATCTCAAATGGAACCCGAGTAATGCTCACACTAGGGAGGTCAGTGGTAAGAGCCTTGGTGGCCTTGGCTTTTAGCCATCCAAGAATAACAGGTTCAGAATAGCATAGGTAACAAATGAGAGATAGTGGACAACGATTAAGGAAAGGAAGTTGAGGAGATACAGTCATAGCTTAAAGTAGACATAGCAAAGTTGAGAACACAGAGCAATAAGCAAACAGGTCACAAGACATAGAAGCAGGTTCAACACTTAGAAAAATAACATATAGCCAGTCACATATTGAAAGAATAAAGGGAGAAACAAGTTTGCAAAGATTATCATACATAGCTGCATCATACTAAATAAGTTTAAAACCTAAAGGTCTAAATTATGCTAAGTATGCACCCTAGTATTACAAGACAAGCATGTTAACTTGTATCATGAAGCGGAAAAGTGTCAAAAACGGTATGGAAACACAAACTAAGGTGGTTATCTAAAGGTTTCAAACATTTACTAAGGATATTAGACTAAGAAAAATAGGGATATTCTATGAGGCATACTATTAGGGAAGCAGATCATAGTTGATAGAAAAGGTCTTGACACAGATTAGAACACATTACATATGCCAGACTATCATTACGGAGATTTAGAACAGAGTGGGAAAGTAAACCATGTCAAACATCAAATATAGACATTCAGGTATTGAGCAGTAGACTAATTAACGAAAGAAAGTCCAATTTATTCGGATGAAGCACATTCAAATAGCAGAATTGATAGATGTAGGTAAAATTAAATACTAAAGAAGTTCAAATAAGTGCGAAACTGGCGAGGTCACACAAAGAAGTAGCCTAGAACACATCGGATAAACGGACTTAAGAGAGTCCAAATTATTCAAATTAGGCATAAACATATCTCAGAACTAGCAACATTAAGTGAAATTCAATGCAAAGGCGACTTAAATGAGTATAAAGTTAACAGAGTTGTACACAAAAGGCAGCCCAGAAATACATTGAGTAATGCACTTCAGAAGTGACAATATTTGCAAATCACAGGCACGTGAGAACGAAATTGCAAAGCCAAGTGTCTTACCAGTTAAATGGACAAGAAAGAATAAAAAATTCCACAAGAACCTAGAATCTTAATGCGTCAACATTCCCAAGAGCTTCAAAGGAGCCCCGAGCAATGCTCGCATCAAGAAAAGGTTGAATAATAAGATCCCAATGGTCTTGGCTTCCAACCGGCCAAGAAATAAAGCACAGAACAAGAGAATGAAGGAATAATAGAAATATAGATTTGAAATTGTTAGTGAAAATCTAGCGATTAAAGTCTATCTTAAAGGGGAATGGGCAGGGGTTTGTATAGTAGCAGAAATTGAGCAAGTAAATAAGGAAAGCTGTAAAATCAAACATAAATAAGGAAGTATTAACATGCAGAATCAATAAAAATAAGATTTAGAAAAAAAATAGGTAAACCCTAGTTGATAGAAATCGAAAATTAACCAGAGATCCTGGCTAATCAAACCCATATAACCTTGATATAAACATATATGGACAAAATTTTATCCAGATTCAAGCGATTGAAGTTGAACGGACCAAAATCTGAGAGATGGTACTTGGAAAGTTTAGGCAAGTACTAAGTGATACCATAGTCTTACAAGTAATACCGAGATAACACATAAAAGACAAGAAAATAATGGAAGGAATCCATGATTTGAACAGATTAGGAGAAGATTGAGAAGGCGACTAGGTTTCTGAGGGAGGGAGGAGTGTTTGAGGGCGGCTGCTGAAGAGAGAATGGTCTCTAGGGTTTTGGGGTAGGGATATGAGGAGAAATGGGGGAAACGTTATGAGTCGTTGATCACTTTTGGTCAACGGCTCGGATTTGAGAAGAGTTGGGTCAGTTTTTTGGATTGGATTGGGAATTAGGGTTGTTGGATTAAGCTTGGGGGGTGGGCAAGAGATTTGCGGTTTTTGGTCCAAAATTGATACCAATTTTGGGCCAGGTATTAAAATAGAAAATTAAGGGGAAAATATTTAATTAATCAATTAAATAAGATGTAAAAATGTCATTTATGGAAACTATATTTTGAAATAATAGTATAAGATTATAAAAATGTAGGATATGATTTTGACCCTGAATAAAATGAAAAACGCAATACAAAATGTAAATTATAAGTTATTATTGCAAGATTGGGCAAGTAGACTAAAATACTGTAGACATGTAATTTTTGACCCTCTCCGAGATATTACATATTTTAGCATTTAAATATTTATTTTAGGTCTAAGATCGCTATTTTAACTAGCTTTGACTCTTTTAGTTTATCTTATCACAAAAACAAAAATTTAAAAAAATAGTTTCATTAATGTCTTGTAGTCATACTATTTTACTAGAATTTTTATTTTTATATAATCTTGAAAAATACTAAAATAGTTTTACAATATAATATTATTTATTTAAAATAATTAGAATTACTTTTATAATTTATATTGTAAATTTTATATCATTTTTAGAAGAAAGAGTATGAAATTCGAGGCTAGTTTTATTTGGTCTTAATTCAAGAGGTCCAAGAGATGGCCCAATTTTTAAGCTCAATACCTTTAAAATCTATATTAAAAAAAAAATAGGAGCCCTAGAAGACCCTTCTTCTTCATCTTCTTAACTAACACCTAACATAAAAACCCTAGGGGACATCTAAGAGATCTAGCAGCCACCGGTCATCCCCTCACCCACCCTTCACCATCGCTAAAAACCAACAGAGCCGTTTCCATCATCTTCTTCAACCTTGAAGTTTCAGCTGATCCCCTCATCCCTTCAACTCACACACACAATTGTCCAACCTCTTCTACATACACAAACAACCGTCGTCCACTAGCTCCACACGCAGCACTTCACCACCAAATCAACAACCACCCTTCCACAAACCTTAAGCTCCATTAACCTAGACCCTATGCGACACCCGCCACACAACCTCTCACCAGCCACCCCGCTGCTCCCTTACCACCATAACTGACCGAAATCCGGCGACCACACACACACATACATCAACAAAAAATGGAGGCAGGGAATGGACAAACACAAGAGGGAAACGAAAAAATTCACAAGAAAAAAAAAAGAAAAAGAAAAAGAAAATCTGGATGAAAAAGGATTAAAGAAAAATGGGGGTTTTGGATCTTTGATTGTGACTTTTTCATTTTCTGATTTTCAGTTGAGTTTAGCTTCATTTTTGCTTTCAAACGCGAAATACATAATGAAATTTAGGCTGCTCTTTTAGTTTTGATTTCAAAAATGGAGTTAGTTTCAAATATTTGCTCTAGAGTTCCGTCTGAAGTTCGAATCAGTCGACGAAGACGTTTCTATTTCTTCATTTGGTTCTGATTTTTGGTTTTTTGAGTATGGGTACGGAGTTAAGTCGAGGTTGATTTAAGTTCATCGTCGGTTTTAGATTTTCAGTGCCGATTTGAGTTTCCGTTCGCGGTTCATCACATTTTTCAGTTCAAAATAGTGAAACAATCAAGTTTCCGCCTATATTGAGGTCCATTTCTTCCTCTCTTTTGCCATTTTTCTTAATGTCATGCTTAGCATTTGAGTTGTTGTTCCATTGTTCTGTTTTCAGTATGTCTTAATATTTATTTACTCCACTTATCAGGTTGTTTAATTTAATGGGTTGGAATGAGTTTAATGACATAAATTTTACGTTGTAATTCTTCATTCAGACATAGATTCTTAGGCTTCAAGGTTAACATTAGGCTGGCATAAGAACTGAATTAACTAATTGATTAGGTTGATTGGTGGTTTGAATACTTGGGAATCAAGAACATAAAGACACTAAGTATGTCATGACTTGTTATATTTAATTTTCTTTCATTCATGTTACTGTATCACCCTCTAGGAGTATGTTTAGGCCTACCACGCTCGGATAGGTAACTTTAGGTCTTGTATTTTATTTTATTCGAGGTGAGAGGTTGTTTCCTTTAGTTCATATTCAGGAGAATGCCCCGTAGACTTTGTACATATTTTTATCCGGGGTATGCCCCGTAGTATCCTGTATTTAGAGGCCATGACGAAGCTGTAGAACAATATAGTATATATTAGTATTTAGAATTTACTTTATTTTTTATTTTTCTATTTTCTTTTATTAGGTGGGATGACCTAGAACCTCTTGTGTGCTTATTTTTCTTTTTATGTGTTTTTACCTTAATTTAAATATTTTAAAATCCAACTAGATCATGTACGCAACCTTGATTTTCACAAGACTTAGGGAGTGTCTAACACCTTCTCCCTGAGTCAAATGAACCCCCTTACTCGAACTCTGGTGCAGACTTAGTTTTGGAGTCCAAAGTATTTTAAAAGAAAAAATTATTTTTTTTAAAAATGGTGACCTGGCACACCGAAACCAATGTCAGGTGGCGATTCTGAAAAATTCTTTTGAACACAATTTTGTCACTTTCTATATTGAAAAACCCTTTTGAGCTTCAAAATCACTTTTATTATTTTTAAGAGGGTTAGTGAGGTATAAAAAAGGGGTATGACAGCTTTGGCGACTCTTCTGGGGAGTTGCAGTTTCGAGTTGATACTTGATCTTGTTGTTGTTTAGGATATCCAGTTGAGATGTTTGTTTTATTTATTTGCTTTGTTTATTTGGTTTGTTTGTCTTATTTCCTGTTTTGCAGGTTTTTTGTTTATCGCTTTTCCTTATGTTTTCATCGCTTTATAACTGCCATCATTTTCATAACTATGAGTCTTCTTTCTGCAACAAGTCTTCTGGAGTGCGTTTGAGCCTACACGGCCTTTTTGTGAGTCACCCGTGTCTTTAGAGGGGTGCCGTGGGAGTGTAGAGTGGGCGGACAGCTAGAGCAATCGACATCGACCATGTGCTGCCCTGAATTGCCTTGTATAGTGAACCCCAAACTTAGTTCAGCCTCTAGGCCATGCTTATTTCCATCATGTCATTTACACTTAGTAGGGTTCGGTCCCAGACACCGTATCCCTTTATAGGAGGCCTATCCAAATTATGTCAAAATGGGCTCGTGGCCCAAAAAGATATTCAATCATCCTTATGTGATACATATTGTATCTTTGAGGGTAGAAACGTCATTTGGCGAACTGATGTTTGGGAAAGAGGGTGAAGTGTAGAAATGAAGCAAGTAGGGCCTAGTTATGATTTTCTTTCACAACTTTTTCAAGAAAAAGATAAAAAATAATAAAAATAAAAAATCCAAAAAGATTTTGCACTTTCCCATCATTTTCCAAAAATCAATCAAAAAAAAAGAGAAAAAGAAAATTCAAAAAGATTTTAAATTTTTAATCACTTTTCAAAAAGACAAAAAAAATATAGTTTTTCCAACTTAGTTGTATTTTTTTCCAAAGCTTTTTTCCATGTTCAATCCTCCCGAACTACGCATACCTGATTCTTGTCCTTCGGGGCGGGATATGTAGGCATCCCACATAGGGTCCGGTCTTCCTAGTAAGTCTTAGGTTATTGTCTTCTTGGGTCATAGTCAAATCTTGCATGTCTAACCACTTTTGGCCACATCGACCATTCATGCAAAAATGGGGTCATTTGCGCAAAAGTAGTTCAATGACTCATGTCTTAGAATTTTTAGTCCATGGCTAGGTGTCATATTACTTTAAGACCAGTGCTTGTTGAATTTTCATCTCTAGTCGCGTTTGGCAATATTTGTCATTTTATAAAATGGGTTTTATTTTTACAAAATAATTTCTAGGGCCATAATTATTGGGAGTTTGAAGCCATATTATCCTTAGTGAGGTATTTTTCATGTCTTTGAGGTCACCTTTGTTGAGTTTGCACTTCTAGCCACATTTTGGCCACGTAGAGCATTTTGCAAAAAGTAGCCTTAATCATGTCTTGCATGTGTCCAATAAAAGGTGTCGTGGCATCGCATAGTATCTCGAGTCACTAACTCTATTTGGTCTTATTTTTCTCATTTAGGAATGGCTCCATTTGCCAGAGTTTATGCATGATAGATGCCCCAGGACCATCCAGTCATGACCACTGCATTCATAAGCTACATGAGGAGACTTTTCTATGTTTTTGAATCTGTTTTCATGTTTTCTTTTACTTTTTAGTCTTATCCAGTAGTATTAAGTCTTTTAGGCGGTGTCAGAGTTTGTCATAGTCTAGTTGAGTCTGTTAAATCTTTTGTCATCGCACTTCCCATTTGTAATTGAAAAAAATATTTATAAATGAAAAATCCAAAAAGATTTTTGTTTTTAGTTATTTTATCCATCACTTTTCCAGAACTGAGTTTGATCTAATTCATGAGGAACATGATACGTAGGCAACCTACATAGGGTTCGATCGAATCATTTTCTGTTAAAAAAAGTTTTAAAAAAAAGAGAGGATGAAATTGTGGGATGTAAGAAATGAGAGGAAAGAAAAGAGTGATAATCAGAAAGAAAAGAAAGGAAAATAAGCAAGCCAAGAAGTGCTAGAAAAGAAAGAAAAGAGAAGACTGAAATGAACAAAATTGGGATGATGCCAAATGGCCTTGTGACCCTCAAAGCCATTCTAGAACTATTAATTATTGCTAGGGGAAGTGCACGCAATGTGATATTTCTATTTGATAAATGTCCTAACGCTAACATGTTAGCTTTGTTTTGCTCCCCTTTGTTACTTTTATTATTATCATAACAGAAGGTGGTTAGTTTGTGGCACTTTGGCGAGTCATCTGTACAACACAAGGTCAAAGAGCAAGGTAGACATGGCTAGCTAAGACTTGGACCCAGGAGATTTTAACCCGTCGAGTGAGTTTATGGAGTTGGAGTCTGAATTGGAAGAGGAGGTCCAAAGGTTGAAACAACATATGGCAGAAATGTATCAATCTTGGATCAGGGGGCATCCTCCACCTTCATTCCCCATTAACTACACTGAAAACCCTGCAACTATCCCACTACTATCATAAGCCCAGGTTCCCAATACCGTTGATTTTTCCCCTCAACATGCACCAGGCTTTACCCCTTACCACAACTACCCTGGCTTTTCCTCCCAAACTTTCCATGCTCCACCAACCAAAACAACCGCATACCCTGCTTTGACATCTGCTCCTATATTTGTACCCCCCCTCCCCCCTCCACAAGCTACCCTCTACCAATCCTCTAGTGAGACCGCATTCCAAGCTCCAGATACCCAATACTATGCCCCTGAACCCACCTTCAAAGTCCCAGATCCTTACTCCTACACTCCCTATTTTGAGCCTCATTGAAATTGAGAAACCATCCAAGAACACGAAGCAATAGGAGATATTTAGGAAGGTAAAGAGTCTGGAGAAATCATTAAGAAATATTCAAGGGTTAGGAAGCCAGATGAGTGTGTCTTATAAGGATTTGTGTTTGTTCCCTGATGTTCAACTGCCTTCCAGGTTCAAGATGCCCATGTTTGACTTGTATCACGGACATGGGGATCTTGTAGCTCATCTGAGAGGTTATTGTAGTAAAATAAGAGGCACCAGGGGAAAAGACGAATTACTGATGGCGTACTTCAGCCAGAGTCTGAGTGGGACAGCTCTAGAATGGTACACCCGCTAGGACGCCAGTAGGTGGTACACATGGGATGATTTGCCTCAGGCCTTTACTCGGCATTTTCAGTACAACATAGACATAGTCCCCGATTTCATGTCCCTAACCAAGGTAGAAAAGAATCACGGTGAAAGCTTTAGAGAATATGGGTTCCGATGGAGGGAGCAAGCTGCACAGGTCAATCCTTCGATAGAAGAAGATGAGATGGTTGAATATTTTCTTCAAGCCCTATAGCCTACTTACTTTGGCTATTTGATCTCAGCCATTGGTAAGCCTTTCAATAATGTGGTAAAGATGGGAGATATGGTAGAAGATGGGCTGAAGTCAAGCAATATCATGAGCTATTCTGCCTTAAAAGCCATAACACAAGTAATTCAGAACGACATAGGAAGCTTGTTGGGTCAGAAGGAACATGTTGATGTTGCCATGGTTGTCTCAGGATCACAACATGGCCTAACAGGTCTGGCTCACCAATATACTCACCTTGACCCTGACCCTAACCCCAAACATTCCCCGAGCTCCACATAATCCACCTCAGTATTATTCTCCGAACAATATCTAGTCATTTGTTCAACCACTAGGTCACTCCTTATGAAGAGCACCAGCACCGCATGATACTCTTTCGCCTTCACAACATTTTTGAGCACACAACAACCCTAGGAAATAGGTGCATAGAGGGTAATAAAGGTGAAGAAATAGTTTCACGTCAATCAAAGAATCCTACACAAGCTTGTTTGAAAAGTTAAAACAATCTGGCCTGATTAAGCCACTCCTCGGCTATACTCCGGACCCATATACAAGAGGTTTTGATCCTACTATACGGTGTATGTACCACTATAATGACCAAGGGCATAGCATTGAAGATTGTCGTGCTTTGAAAAGGGAGATAGAAAGAATGATTCAAGAAGGGATAGTTGTGGTCCAGGACAGTGACACCCAGAATATCGTCAGAATCCTTTGCCTACACATGATGATGCACACTTGGCGGGGGAGATACGTGGTGGCAGGGAGTATGGGAATCCTCTTAGGAACTTTTTGACTGAAGTCAATGATATTGAAATTGGTGAAGGTCCCGATAATTTTGATGTGCAACCTAGTGGCTAAGATGTCGAGCTTGGTAATTGGAAAGACACTCCTTTCTTGGCTATCCAGAGAGGAGTTTTGGTGGTTTATTTTGTTGCTATTTCTATTTTTTGGGTCATTTCAGGGTTATAAACCAGTTGTTGTCTTGTGGCTCAAAACCTTCTGCTTCTTATTTTGACTAGTTCGTTTAGTGGTGGTAACTCGTCTACTATTATCTAGGATTGTTCCAGGGTTTTAACCTATGTCCATTTTGCTTGTTTTGTTCAAACCCTTTTCACCATCTGTCTCATTCAATCTCCTATTTTCTATTAGTTCTGGTCAGTTTTGTTTAGGTCACTTTTCCTTTTATAGTTTTTTTCATCCTGACTCTATTGACATGATAAGCATGCATAATTCTCAGCCTGATCTTGAAAGTTAGTCTAATCTTGAAGCAATGACACAGTTTTGAATATGATAAAAGGATGCATATGAGGAAATAAGTAAAGATTCACGCATTATGAGATAACCTGAAGCTTGAATTGAGTAAAACTAAGGCAGTTAGTTTGGGAAATCAAGAGATTGATAAGATCATACAATAAGGAAATGTCTCTCAAGCAGTTTGAGGTAGATCAGTCAGTGCTGAAACTCATTCTTCCACATCAAGATAAGGTTGAGTCAAGTTTGCTTCGAACTAGCAAAGGTCATTCATTGGGACAAAGGTATTGCCCATTGGCACTTTTTGTTTGTGTTGATGCCATCAATAGATACTATGTATGATTTCTTTGCTTATATTCAATTTCATGTTTATACTTGACATTTTTAAAGTTTGGTATGACGAAGGCATTTTATTCTACTACCCAAATACTTTTTTCTTTTGTTACCCCTTTTGAGCCTTAATTTATTTTGTTCCATACCCCTCTTTTGGAAATAGAAGTAGAGTTAGGAACAAGAAAAAAAAAGAAAAGAGAAAAGGAAGAAAAAGAAAAGAAAATAGAAAAAGAAAAGAAAGAAAAGAAAAAGAAAGAAAAGGAAAAGAAAAAACAACAACTTTGTGTTTGAACTACGTTCGACCTGATTCTTGACACCTCAATATACGTAGGCAGCCTTACAATTCGGTCACACCAAATAAAATATTTCATAATTCCCCGAAGTCAATAATAGGGCAGATTTTCTTAGAAATCTCATCATAAAAAAAAATCCCCAGACTCCATGAAACTGGGGCAGAAGTTTTAATTTTGCCAAAAGATCTGATTCCAAAAGTTGTAATTTTGAACCTTTTCATCTCAAATTATTTTGAGCCTTCATGCCACCCTTTCTTTCCAACCCTTTCCAAAAGCCTACATTACGGTCCAAAGAAAGACCTTCCGACCTATCTTTAAGGATATCAAATCAAGTGTGTGGTAAAAGTATGATCATCCTGCATCACGGGTAATACCTTGTTCTCAGCATAAAGAGAGAAAATGATAAACTGAGTGTCTTATCGGTGAAAATCCTCATGGGCACCATAAGGAGACGATGAGTTAAGAAAAAGAATGAGAGAGGCTTGATGGTGAAAACCCTTCAGGGCACTGCAAGTCGACCGAGGATTGTAGATTAGATATGATAATTGGAGCTTGAATCCTAGTTTCACAGCTTAGAGGCATAACTAGAGTTGAAGATTAGACTCACTTGACAGATCATGTCGCTTAATCCAAAATGCATGTCATGGTCAGTGGAGATGGCCTTCAAATCAGATTAATTTCTACTTTGTTCTTTTTCCCTGGTAAAAATATTTTCTTGTAAGATACCATCTCTTCTCATTTTTCTCCTTATTTTGTTCCTGTTGTTTTTTTTTTGAGTCCCTTCTTGAGTCTATTTGGTCAGAACAAGTGAGAAATGACTTCAAAATTTGCTACTAGCTTTCCAATTGCACAAAACGGATTTGGCTAGCACATCAAAGTGGCATAAGTCAGGAAAGAACAGTATGTGCACTGAGTTGGTAACAATCAACATGCTTTGGGATGCATGTGAAATACAAAGGTTTGGTAAATATCAATTCATGAGCAAAATACAACAGATAGAGGATATTGGGATCGAATGGAGCAGAGATGTTTTCTGTGATAGGGGTTGAAAGAATAGGGGTGGTCGATAACAAGTAAGGACTTCCAAGTTGAAATCAAAGTTATCTTGGCAAGTGCACAAGCAGCCACTTCAAGGTCAAGGCCACAAACTAACCACCATGTTTTAAACTCACAAGTTTTCTTTGTCTGAAATAGGGATGAAGGCTATGTTCATAACAAAGCTTGAATTTTTCAGGAGTAATGCCCCAATTCTGCTTACGCAAAGGCTATTGAGAAGATCACACATCACCTCTAGGAGAAGCACTTCCTAGTCTAGGCCTTTCAAGTTATATTTTGTTTTAGGAGACGCACTTCCTAAATTGAGATTTTACCCCTAGGAGTTGCACTTCCTAGTCTGGGTATTTCAAGTTATATTTTTATTTTAGGAGACGCACTTCCTAATGTTAGTCATTTAAATTCATCTCTAGGATACGCACGTCCTAGTTGGAGTCATTGAAGTTTACCCATTAGGAGATGCACTTCCTAGTAGGGGTCTTTCAGATTATACTTGTTAGGAGACACACTTCCTAGCTTTGGTTATTTAAATTCATTCATAGGAGACACACTCCCTAGTTTGAGTCATTGAAGTTTCGCCCCTAGGAGACGCACTTCCTAGTCCGGGTCTTTCAGGTTATATTATGTTTTAGTAGACGCACTTTCTAAATTGAGGTTTTTCCCCTAGGAGATGCACTTCCTAGTTTGGGTCATTTAATTTCATTACTAAGAGACGCACTTCCTCGTTTGAGTCATTGAAGTTTCGCCCCTAACAGATGCACTTCCTAGTCTGGGTCTTTCAGGTTATATTTTTGTTTTAGGAGACGCACTTCCTAAATTGAGGTTTTACCCCTAGGAGACGCACTTCCTAGTTTGGGTCATTTAAGTTCATTCCTAGGAGACGCACATCCTAATTGGAGTCATTGAAGTTTCACCCCTAGGAGACACACTTCCTAGTTTGGGTCTTTCATATTATATTTTGTTTTAGGAGACGCATTTCCTAAATTGAGATTTTACTCCTAGGAGACGCATTTCCTAATTTTGGTTCATTCAAGTTTTATCCCTAGGAGACGCACTTCCTAGTTTCATTCATTCGAGTTTTATCCTTAAGAGACGCACTTCCTAGTTTGGTTCATTCAAGTTTCATCTCTAGGAGACGCATTTCCTAGTTTGAGTCATTTGAGTTCATCCCTAGGAGACGCACATCCTAGTCGAGTCTTTAGTTTTACTCTCATCATTGCATCAATAGCATAGGTGATTTACAATTTTGCTAACAACTCACAAATCTTTCTAGTGCAAACTGGGGCAGAAAGGTTTATTTGTTTTGTTGTTTTGATTGCAGGCACCCACCTGGAAAACGAGGTAGTTCTTTTCGGGGTTACTTCAAATTTCAAGTCAGTTGCAGGCGCCCACCTATAAAATGATAAAAGTCATTTCAGAATATGATTCAAGTAAGAAGTAGCAGAAGCTTGCCTCAAGAATGCGAGTCGACAGTCCTAGTTGACCAAAAGAAGAAGTCTCAATCTAAAAAAAAAGAAGTAAATTCAAATGCAGATGAATGATATGGATTGCTTAATTGTTATGAGCACTGCATGTCTGTTCTTGATCCAAAGAAGTCATGGAAGAATAAATCATGCACCTGCAGCTAGCAAGTATCTAGGTTCAAATCAAAAAGTCTGCATGAAGAACCATTCAAGACTCAAGATCAAGTTTCAGTAGACTTATAGATAGAAATCTTGTAACTCATAGCTGATAGGCCTGCTTAGTTCTTTTAGGTTTTAATTTGATGTAATAACAGGACCGCGAACCGGAACCTCAGCGGCACTTCGCTCGACTCTCCACCTTGATATACTCCATCATTGTTCCTACTTCTAAACTATAGGCGGCCTGATTCCTTTATAGACAAGGATATGTAGGCATCTCAGATACCAGGGCTTGGTCACGTTCTCCTCTCTTTTAGTATTTTTGTCTCTCTAAGTAAGAGTCGGGTAAAAAAAACCTGTCGCGTTGTTCTTTGTCTTAAAACTCTTCGTGTTTCCAGTCAAAGAGGGGCAACTGTAGACATATAATTTTTGACCTTCCTCGAGATATAACATATTTTGGCATTCAAATATTTAGTTTAGGTCTAAGATCGCTATTTTAACTAGCTTTGACTCTTTTACTTTATCTTACACAAAAACGAAAATTAAAAATAAATATAGTTTCATTAATGTTTTATAGTCATACTATTTTACTTGAATATCTTATTATTATATAATCTTGAAAAAATACCAAAATAGTTTCATAATATAATATTATTTATTTTAATTAATTAAAATTAGTTTTATATTTATATTATAAATTTTATATTATTTTTAGAAGAAAGAGTATGAAATTTGAGGCTAGTTTTATTTGGTCGTAATTCAAGAGGTCCAAGAGATGGCCCAATTTTAAAACTCGATACCTTTAAAATCCATAAAAAACCTAGGAGCCCTAGTAGAGCCTTCTTCTTCATCTTCTTAACCAAGACCTAATACAAAAACCCTAGGGGACATCTAAGAGATCTAGCAGCTGTTGAACACCCTCTCACGCACCCTTCGCCATCGCTAAAAATCCACAGAGCCATTTCCATCATCTTCTTCAACCCTGAAGCTTCAGCCGATCTCCTTATTCCTTCAACTCACACACACAACCGTCCAACCTCTTCTACACACACAAACAATTGCCGTCCACCAGCTCCACACGCAGCACTTCACCACCAAACCAATAATCACACTTCCACAAACTTGAACCTCCATTAACCTAGACCCCAGACGACCCCCGCCGCACAGCCTCTCACCAACCACCCCGCCGCTCCCTCACCACCATAACTGGCCGGAATCCGGCGACCATACACACACATACAACACCAAGAAATAGAGGCTGGGAATGGACAAATACAAGAGGGAAATAGGAAAAGTCACAAGAACAAAAAAAAGAAAAAGAAAAGAAAATCTGGACGAAAAAGGATTAAAGAAAAACGGGGGTTTTGGCTCTTTGATTGTGAATTTTCATTTTCTGATTTTCAGTTGAATCTAGCTTCGTTTTGCTTTCAAACGTGAAATACATAATGAAATTTAGGTTGCTCTTTTAGTTTTGATTTCAAAAATGGAGTTGGTTTGAAACATTTGATCTAGAGTTCTGTCTGAAGTTCGAATCAGTCGACGAAAACGTTTCTATTTCTTCATTTGGTTCTGATTTTTAATTTTTCGAGTAGGGGAACGGAGTTAAGTCGAGGTTGATTTGAGCTCGTCGCCGGTTTTAGATTTACGGTGCCGATTTGAGTTCCCATCCACGGTTCGTCACATTTTTGAGTTCAAAATATTGAAACAATCAAGTTTTCGGCTATATTGAGGTCCATTTCTTCCTCTCTTTTCCCATTTTGCTTAATGTCATGCTTAGCATTTGAGTTATTATTCCATTGTTCTGTTTTCATTATGTCTTAATATTTATTTACTCTACTTATCTGGTTGTTTAATTTAATGGGTTGGAATGAGTTTAATGACATAAATTCAACGTTGTAATTCTTCATTGAGACATAGATTCTTAGGCTTCAAGGTTAACATTAGGCTGGCATAAGAACTTAATTAACTAATTGATTAGGTTGATTGGTGGTTTGAATACTTAGGAATCATGAACAGAAAAACACTGAGCATGTCATGACTTGTTCTATTTAATTTTCTTATATTCATGTTACTGTATCACCCGCTAGGAGCATCTTTAGGCTGACCACGCTCGGATAGGCAACTTTAGGTCTTGTATTTTATTTTATTCGAGGTGAGAGGCCGTTCCCTTTAGTTCATATTCATGGGAATGCCCCGTAGACTTTGTACATATTTTTATCTGGGGTATACCCCGTAGTATCCTATATTTTGAGGCCATGACGAAGCTGTGGAACAACATAGTATATATTAGTATCTAGGATTTACTTTATTTTTTATTTTTCTATTTTCTTTTATTAGGTGGGGACGACCTCGAACCTCTTGTGTGTTTATTTTTCCTTTTATGTGTTTTTACCTCAATTTAAATATTATAAAAGCCAATTAGATCATATTCACAACCGCGATTTTCACGGGACTTAGGGAGCGCCTAACACCTTCTCCCCCAGTCAAATGAACCCCCTGACCCGAACTCTGGTGCAGACTTAGTTTTGGAGTCCAAAGTGTTTTAAAAGGAAAAATTATTTTTAAAAAATGGTGACCTGGCACACTCAAAACCAGTGTCAGGTGGCGACTCTAAAAAATCCTTTTGAACATAATTTTGTAACTTTCTATATTGGAAAATCCTTTTGAGCTTCAAAATTACTTTTATTATTTTTAAGAGGGTTAGTGAGGTTAAAAAAGGGGTGCGACAAATACTAATGTCATTATAAAAATAGAGCAAAATACCTCAACCAAATATTATAGATGCAAAGATAATTATTTTAGGTAATTGATTCATCCCAAAATAATTTGAAGGAATAATTAATAATTATTCAAGTAATTTAAATGTAGAAAATCAATTTAAAAGATCTAATGTTTATAGAAAAATTAGAGAAAATACTTGTATAGATTTGTGACTAAATAATGATGCGTAATTGAAGTTTTGAAAGTACATATATATTTTGAATAAAATATGAGGACAAAATTGGGTATCAATAGAGCCCTCGCCCTCCTCGTGACCTGTCGGCCTACCAACGAGAGAAGATTAAACCAAAGAGGAAAATACAAAACAAAGGGAAAAGCAACTAAGGGCAAGATGGGATAACTCACCGGCAGAAGGTCTACGCCCGAATCTCTCGTGAAACGACAACCATTCATGAATCCCCATCGTATGGGGCAAAAATTGGCTCACCCACTCGCGAATATTAGCGACTAGCGGAGGAGGTGTGTTCTCGGCTGTAAAGTAGAGAAAAAGGGAAAAAGAAGAACAATCAAATCACTGGAAGGAGACAACGAGAAGCCATTTAAAAAAAAAAAAATTATTCCACTCCTCAGGAAATCCATTAGGATTTGACACCACGTGTCTCGTCCTCACAAAGAAGAAGCTCTCCCAAAAGGAGTGATTGTTCTTATCGTCCATCTTCACCACCAAGCCCTTTGTCCCGCGATGACGAAGATGTATCATAGTACCCCTGTAAATACTAGGTATGAAGAGGTGAAGCAAGTGACTAAGAGAAATCCCCCGGCCGGCCAGTTTCGCGTACTTGGTAATCATGAGGATGAGCTTGTATATATATGGAGAGAGCTGAGCCGTGCACACCCTATAATAATGAAAGAAATCTTCTGCTAGATAAGGAAGGGGAAGGGTATAACCGATGACAAATGGGTACGCTTAAAGCGCGTTGTACCCGGAGCAATGTCTCTGCACGACGTCGTTACCCACGAGAATGAGTTCAACATGATCAAGAATCCTCTACTTAGGCTTAAGTGCAGCAACGTCCATTATGAAAATGATAGGCTCAGGATCGGCGCTAGGTAAGTTCTTGAAATCAGTCCTGGCTCTCCCCGAACATGGAATTATCTCATCCACGGTGGAAAAATTTCTTATCTTCACAATGGTCATCCCTTCTTCATGAGAGGGCATATCTATTTCCGATGCAACGGTACCGGCCACTCTGTCGGAGGTAGAAGGTGCACTAGCCATGTTTTCTTTGGTTTTGTAGATAATAAGTGCTAAGGTAGAGGGAGTAACAATGACAAGAAACTTTAAAAGAAGACATATGGAAACATAAGAATCTGAAGAGGGAGGAATGAGAAGCATGGAGTTTTTTGAATAATATGCAGGAAACACAACAACCCCAAATGATGTTTTCTCTTCTCTATTTATAAGAATACAGGCACCCTGAGTGGGAAAACCAAACGCTGCTACGTTAATTGCAAAGCAGAAGAGGAACGGGAAACAACGTAACGTATAGGGAACGTGCGCCATAATGACACATGACAAATTGACATAATTTCAAACTGATATAACGGTCAGGTATAGCTCTCGAAGCATCACATCGTCATCTCGCTATGAAGGGTCACTCTTCGGCCAGTGCGCTTAGATTTCTCAAAAGGTGCAACAGGCAAAGTCCGCCCACCGAACTTACCCAAAGGCAACCCCGATGGGCAGAGGGACTAACTGTATAGGTCAAAACCTGATCAAAAGAATTATACTTAAGGAGACTAAGAGTCAACCAAGCCAAAGTCACGTATAGGAAGCAATATAACATCGAGTGATTTAGCTACGGTCAAGGTCGAGCACTCAATTCGGCCCGAACGGCTAGTTCAACACTTAGACATTTTAGAGGAATATTCTACGGGATATTTCAAGAACTTAGGTGTTCCGGTTAAGGACCACTGGATAAGGAAAGTATTTTATACAAATATCATAGGAAAGATCGACAGAAGGAGGGGGCTGATAGGAACACACACAAAAAAATACACATCACTCTAAGGGGGAAGATGTTTCCTGATCTTAGGCTCCTCGCTGAAAAAGGAGAAAAGAGCTTTGTATCTCGGTATTTATCTATAATTCAACATTATCTAATGTACGGAGGTCGGTCTTGTTCAAGAATGATGACTCTTTTTATTTATGTATTCTTCGTTATCATTTGATATTATTGGAGAAATCATCCTTTTTTTACATTATGAAATTCAATCGCAAATGTAATCAAAAGTCATTCAACTTTATGTTCATTACCCAAAAGTTATTTTTCTTTCTTTTGTATACTATATAGTATATAATATAGAAGGTATTACATAAATATAAAGGTTTATATAATATCAAGGCATGATGGACTTTTCAAGTAAAAATGTGACTTTTGTGATAACTAGAGCAAAGTAAAATGATTTTTGTGTAACAAAAAAAAGAAAAGTGACTTTTGTGTAATGAACACAAAGTTGAATAATTTTTACATAAAAGAAAAAAAAAGTAATTTTTGGATAACAAACGCAAAAGTTCAATGACCATAGACAAAATTAACTCTTCTATCTCAAATATAGAATAAATTGTCTCTGACTAGAATTTGCCCCAAATCTTTTTATTTAATTGGTTTAACAAAAAGACCTAATACATTTTAGTCAAACAATTATATCATAACAAATAGAGATGTCAATGTTTCGATTCAGCGTGCTATTTTTAAAAATATGTGATATAATAGCTAATTGAAATTAGACTTTTCTAGCAGTCTCAGTGGTATCAGTATCGATTCGATTAATTTATGATATTTATTTATTTTACCTAAAAGTACGAAGCATAAAATGTGCAATCCTCATGTTCAGAAACAATATAATATATGAAATGGGCTACAGGAACTTTCAAATATACACACTTTCAAATATATATATATATATATATATATATATATTTTTTTTGTTAACACATTATCTTTTACTCTATTAAGGGCATATTGCTTGTTGATATTGTTCAGTGGAACATATATTAAGAGCAGTCAAAACTGAAAAAAAAATGTAACAAAAGAATATTGACGACATTAATTATGTTCATTCAACCTTGTATCATTTAAGGCAACTAAAAGATGTACGGAAAAGGTCCAAATACACCCCCTGGACTTTACGATAAGGTCTATATATAACCGGTGGCGGAGGCAGGATATATACTAAGGGTGTTCAAAAAAAATTAGATTGCAACTCACGGGAATCGAACCTGGGATCTTCTACACATTTTGAACACCCTTGACCACTGAGCCAAACATTTGCCTTGGTTCAAAACTTAATATATAGAGATAAAAAATAGATTTTGCCTTATATATACAGTGTAATTTTTCGGCGAAGGGTGTTCGGATGAACACCCTTGCGCCCCCCTGCCTCCGCCCCTGTATATAACCCTCGTTAAAAGTTTGGCCCATATCCAACCTTGCCGTTACACTATTGGCCCGGATATCCCCTTTGTATTAAACGGAGACAAATACTCCCCTGGACTTTACGATAAGGTCTATATATAACCCTCGTTTTTTTAACAAAATAATTTTTTTTGTAAAAACTGAAAATATTTTGTTGAAAATAATTTCTTCAGTTGTTAAAAACGAAAATATTTTGTTAAAAAACGAATTTTTTTTTCTGTTTTTACAAAAAAAAAAATAATTTTTACAAATTTATTTTTTCAGTGTTTGCAAAAAAAATATTTAAAAAAACCGAAAAATGAAGAAAAAAAACATTTTTCAAAAGCCTATTCAGTTTTTAAAAAACGAAAATATTTTGTTAAAAACTGAAAATGCTCTAATTCCTCTGTTTTTACATTTTTTTTTTTAGTTTTTACAAAAAAATATTTTATTAAAAAAATTATTTTTGCAATATTTTGCGATTTGTTTTCAGTTTTAAAAAAAAATTGTTTTTCCGGTTTTTACATAAAAAATTCTTTAAAAAAAACTGAAAAATGAAGAAAAAATATTTTTCAAAAGCGAAAATAATTTGTTGAAAATATTTTATTAAGTTTTTAAAAAATAAAAATATTTTGTTAAAAACTGAAAATGTTCTAATTCCTCTGTTTTTGCATTTTTTTTCCAGTTTTTACAAAAAAAATTATTTTGTTAAAAAACGAGGGTTATATATAGACCTTATCGTAAAGTCCAGGGGGATATTTGGCTCCGTTTAAAATAAAGGAGGTATCCGGGCCAATAGTATAACGGCAAGGTTGAATATGAGCCAAACTTTTAACGAGGGTTATATAAAGACCTTATCGTAAAGTTCAGGGTGGTATTTGGATCTTTTCCGAAAGATGTATGAAAAAACTAGACTTTCAAAAAAAAAATAGTATATGCGCAAAAAGAAAATTTAAGATGTACGTGAAATTATAAATTCTATTTGGAAAGCTAGACTGTTTATTTGTTGGACATTCTAAAATGGTAAAAGCATACACGCTTCATTTTTAACATAAAAGCCAGTGTCTTGATATATTTCAATGATCGAAATTATAATGGTTTAAATGTTGTATTTATATATGTCATACTTTTGTACGTATATATTATCACGTACAAGGCATATTTATGTGTTGTAGCATGGGTAATGGTGTTAAACGGGCCGGGTCCGACCCGTTCCGGACCGGCCCAGACCGGTATAACCCGGAACCGGACCGGCCCGGTTCTTATGGGGCCGGGTGGGCTGGGTTGGGGGGTTTAAGGGGTTGGTTCCGTTTATTTTTTTCTAACGGGTAACCGGACCCGCTAAGACCGGTCCGGATGAACAGTGTTCAATACCGGTTAAACCGGCCCGGACCGGCCCGGTTCAACGGCTAAATTTTTTTTTT
>MU693069.1:225615-245714 GCA_026770625.1 Nicotiana glauca
CGGCCCCCTCAACCCGTAACCCTTATGGTTCAATTTTTACCCGAATTAACCCAGCCCGCTAAACCCGTTACTGTACCAACCCGAAACCGGCCCGGCCCGGAACCCGGACGGGTAGAAAAAAAATGGACCCGGACCGGCCCGGCCCGGCCCACCCGTTTAACAACTATAAGCATGGGGCACTTGAGTCCACTCTCTTCTTTCGATACCATATATAATTATATTATATTTCTTTAAAAAAATCTAAATATACATGTGTGTGCTCACCTTTACATGTAAAGTTAGAGGTTCAAAAATCAATTTGCATCATAGATCTCAATAAAATGTAAATAAGTGAAATTGTTATAAATAAAATTTTATTTATGGTGAATGTCTATATTTAGAGAGATTCTAGGATTTATTATTTGGTGGCTAAGTCATCCTCTCCCTATAAATAGAGGATTCTATTCCATTGTAGTCCATCCCAAATCAATAATAATTCTCTCTCCTTATTTTTCTATACAATACTCTTCTTCTTCTTTTATTATTTTATAACACGTTATCAGCACGAGACTCTAACCAATTGAGTAGAAGCTTTGGATTGAGCATAATGATTGTCAATTATTGCATAAACTTCCTTCATGATAAAATTTGGGATTTAAGGTAAGTATTTTATTTTATTTTTCTCTTTTAAATTCTATAATTTGATTTAATATATAAGCAAAGACAATAAAGTTTGATTATAACTCTAGTGGAATTTGTAAGAAATTATAACCACCTAAAGTGGTAAAATTTCTATGTTTTGCCATGGTCAAAGTCATATATGATCGTGAGCACAAGAAGTGAAAACTCGTCCCATTGAATTTGCTCCATTCTCATTCCCTTAAGAGAATATGATAGCAGTATGTGATAAGTCTGAAAGCAGACAAAATTATACCGTGAAGGTATTAATGGATGTGGACGTGGCAATATATGAAATTATAATCGTAATCATTGTGATAATGAGAATAATAAGGATTCTCAAAATAATCCTTCACTTTATAAATGTAATATTTGTCATTGATTTGACATGAGATTTTATAAAGCACATATACATGATTATGGTCCATTCATGATGTGAATGTGACAATATCTGATTTATAAATACATAACTAGAAAGTTCTTTACGAATTTTCTTATATTATTTTTTCTCATTAATTAATTGACAACCTAAAGTGGGACTGAATCCCATGAATGCTGGAAATATCAAAGGTGGATATGAGCTCATTCATCTGCCATGTATACCACATAAGATGCATCTATGAGATGGTTACATGTGCGATTATTATTAACCCGCAATAAGATGTTTGCGAGATAACTTGTTCAATAATTTAATTTAGAGCATAACTTCAGATTTTCGATTCAAGATAGTTTATCTTGACAAGTTGGTTTACATCACAACTGGTTTAACAAAATAATTTATTGAGTTCCTCCACTTAATAACTAAATAATTGCTTATAAGAACAAAGTTATCTATATCAATTGATATACGTTATATACCAACGTATATTATTTTCTCCCCTCACAAGTGATTCATGGCCAGGAACTAAATAATTTCATCTTATTATTATTGATGTGCGGTGTATATTTTGATTAACACCATAACGCACAAAGATGGGTTGCCAAAGTAGAGGAAACAAGTTAGTTTTTCTAACATGAGGGGAGACAAGATACAGCAGTTGAGAAAAAGTTACGTGGAATGAATTATCATATGTACATCTAGATCCTTTAATAAGATAATATGAACTTGAAGTTCATAAAAGGATAATTCATTTGCAATATATTGCAAAGCATGCCAGACGCATTTGCTGACCCAAAGAAAGTAACTATATTCTCACTGCAAATGCTCCTATTAGAATAACTCTTAGAAGGACAAAGTCTATGGTACGCTTAAAGCGTATAGATAAATTGGTTTCAAATAAACTTCTTGATAAAGAGATGAGCAAATGATCTAAATGATCATAACAAAGTAGCAAAATGATCTAGAAGATCACGTAACATAACATTTCATAAAATCTCAGAAGAGATTCAGGTACCTGAAAATATAAATGAAGAGAGATCTCTATGTTATGTCTTTATAAGAAAAATAAGGAGGTTGGAACCGATATAAAATATTTATCGACGACATCTATGACAATGCTAAATATATATATATACGAGGATCTTAAGTCCGGAGAAATAATTTCGAATAAAATTGGTTTCATATGAAAGACATGTAGTTTTGGACCTGCAGTTCAAACACTTGAAAGTATAAAGTCAATGATATGTGCAGTCAGTTTTCGATATCTTATTTGTCTAGCTTGACATGAAAACTTGATATGCATCTAATTAAAGTCTATTATATGACTTATATGTCAATCCTTGAAGGATTTAAATCGCTTAAAGCAGATACAATTCTTGGTCCTGAAGTACCATATCCTAAATGCAATTTGTGCACATATGTATCTTGCTATAACTATAAGCATGATAATGTGATAGCGAGAATTTTTAAGGTGCAACATATTCATTGGAGTTAATATGACGGATTTATTCACCAAATCTTTGCCTACGTCAACCTTCAAGAAGCTAGTGCACAAGATTGGGATGCGAAGACTCAAGGATGTGAATTGATGCTCTCATCAGGGGGAGTTAATATGCGTTGTACTCTTTTTTCCTTACAAGATTTTGTCCCACTGAGTTTTCCTTGCAAAGTTTTTAACGAGACAACTAAAAGGCGTATTGTTAGATATGTGTACTCTTTTTTCTTCTCTATAATTTTTTCCCATAGGGTTTTATATTAGTTAAGGTTTTAATAAGGCACATTATCTGTTGAATAAACATTCAAGGGGGAGTGTTATAAATAGAATTTTATTTATGGTGAATGTCTATATTTAGAGATATTTCAGGGTTTATTACTTGGTGGCTAAGTCACTCTCTCCCTATAAACAGATTGTTCTATTCCATTGTAATCCATTCTAAATCAATAAGAATTCTCTCTCCCTATTTTTCTATGCAATAATCTTATTCTTCTTTTATTGTTTTATAACAGCAATCAAACATTTAACAAAAGTAATAGCCCGTTTGGCCAAGCTACAAAAATCAGTTTATTTTGAGAAGTATTTTTTTTTAAAAGTGTTTTTCTCAAAAGTACTTTTGGTGAGAAGCAGTTTGTGTTTGGCTAATTAGTTTGAAAAGTACTTCTGAGCAGCAATTAGTGTTTAGCCAAACTTTAAAAAACTATTTCTAAGTGTATTTTTCTCGAAAGCGTTTCTCAAAAAAGTGCTTTTGGAGAAAAGGTACTTTTTTCTGCTTTTCCAAAGTTGCTTCTGCTTCTCCTCAAAAGCATTTTTTTTTCTCTCAAAAACTTGGCCAAACATCTCAATTTGTGGCCAAAAGTATTTTTGGCCGAAAAAAAAAAAAAAGCTTCTTGGCCAAAAAGAGACAATGATTTGATTGTTCTTTGATCCAACAGAATCGTTTGCTTAAATTCACCAACCAATTTCCTAATTCTCCCAACCAAATATTTATTAAAATTTTCCAGGTTGATCCACTCCCTTAATGCTTCTAATCAACTGACACAGTGCCACGTGTACCACCTCGACATATGGGCCCATCATGTCCTCCCCAATCAAGACCACAGTAAAACCATTTGTCTGAATGACAAAACCTTCAGCAAAGTCCAAATCCTACTGCACAACGTACAGCCCAAGTGGCACAATAACCCCCTTATATACGATATACAAATACACGGTTTCCGTTATATAACGATGGGGTCACGTCCCTCTATAAATACCTCAGTATATATCTAAAGTTGTTCTCTTACTTCGACTGCACTCTGTATTTGTTCTCTTCCATTATCATGTATTCTCTATGTTCTTCTGCTTCATATTTGTATAGTTATATGTTAACGTAAAACCTGCAGCGGAGAATCTGAAACTTCCTCCTTTACAAGCATCACATTTGAAATTCCTCCTCCAATTGCCACCGGAGACTAGCCCGCTCCGGCAAATATTTCCGACCAAGATTCTTTAATGCAGCTGTATTTATGATGACTTGATTTTAACCAAGATTCGCAAACGGGTAACCCAAAAAAGCAAAAAAGATAGAAGCCATTTTGAGTGTCTTTTAGCTCAGTTGCTGCAATTTTTTTATCCATTTTGAGGTATGAATATTCAATTTGTCTGACATATATAGTTATAAATCGGTATTGAGTTTAAAAATAACATTTGTATGGTCATCAGATTTTTTAAACTTGTAATGTTAAATACTACGTATAATATAATATTTATGTGATTATAATATATCATTTTTTTTTAGGTCGATTAATAAAGAAACAACGCCAAACAAAAATAAAATGAAGAGAGTATTTGATTTTCTTGTGGGGTTGGTGTGTCGCCATCAAGAGTGTTTTATGCTTAAATGGGGTTTGTCTGTTTGTAGAATCAGTTGCCGCTTTCAAAACTCGACAACGTTTATTAAATTCAACAGCGATTTATCATTCATTCAACCAACCAGATTTTCCCCCTTCTTTCGCCTTCAACTCCTACTCTGCTGCTCTACTGATCCTACTACTACTGCTGCTACAACTGCTACACTTTACACTTTTTTCTCTTTTTCCTCGCAATGAAGAAGCAAAAGGGTGTGATAATTGATTAATAAAGATTAATGATGATGAATAATCTGTCAGAAAATTCGGCTCTGTATACTGAGAAAATGAAAAAAAAAAGAAAGAAGAAGATGATTTTGAATGATTTCTTGGTTTAAATCTTTTCCTCTATTTTTTCGTTTTAATTATGAACTTTCTTTATTCGGTGTGGAGATATTAAAGCAAGAACAGAAGGAGACCACTTTGATATTTCTGTTGGACATTCAATTATTGACTGTTCTTTTTAGTCTTTCTTCTTCTTCTTTAATAAACTCTCTCTCTTTCCCTTTACTATCAGTACTTCCTCTGATCGGAAGGTTTCTTTGTCTCTCTTTTTCTTTCTTTGTCTCGTTTAACTTCTTTTCTTTTTGTTTCTGTTGTTTGCGAATTTTGTCTTTTGGGTGGGGAGAGAAGATAATTATAACTTTGGCTTATAGGCTTATTCATTATTCTGATCAAGTTATTTTGATATAACAGTCAGGTATTTCTCCATAAACTTCACATTTTCAAGATTTGAGTCATTATTTTTGATCTTTTTGTTCAAATTAAGGCTGTACATTTTTTTTTTCTTCCAAAATAAGGGGTGAAAGTATTATTTACTTTGTCTTGTGTGCTTTAAGAAAGATTCTATAATCTTACGTTAGGCTTATTTTGGAAAAGATATTATGTGAAATGAAAAGGAAGATTGTTTCCCTAAATAATCTCTGTGTGGTGGGTATCCCATTTATTTCTCTAAAAAAACATTTGTTAGTCAAGATGGCGGTTCCTTGAATAATTTATCATCTATAACATTTTCCTTTTCTTTTAAGGGAAAGCCAGCTTGAAATAATTTAAGATATTAACCTAGAGAAATCAATATATACAAGGTATATTAAATTAAACTACTTTATAAATAAGGGTAACTTTGTTGTGCGCATTCTTTTTTTTGGGCTTATTTATTGTGTGTTTTAAATTGTAGGCACTGTAAAGAGAAGAAACGAAAAGGGAAGAGAGAGAGTAGAAGGAGAAGATGTTGACGTGTATCACATGTAAGCAAAAGATAGACGATGATGGAGGTGAAGAGGGACCCCGTCCTACTCCCAATACTAAAGACTCCGTCAAAAGCCTCACGGCCCAGGTCCTCTCTTAAAAACCTATCCTTTTTAAACCTTTATTAAAATTTAATTCCATTAAAAGATTAAAGTTTAAGATTTAACAAGAGGAGGAGATGTAGGAAAAAGTACCAATTTGACCCCTACCCCGAATATCATATTTGATTATTTATTAAGGCTGTCCTTTGGAGCAGAGGCTGAGCTAGAAATTTATTTTTATGGGTTCGAGATTTTAATCCTTTTAAGTTATTGTGTTCTAAATTAAAAGTTTGAATTAAAGTTACCGTATTCGATCGAATCCGCTCTCAGTACTCTAGCTCCGCCCTGGTTCGGAGTAGAGGAGCGGATTATTAGTATGTGTGATTTCAATTATGATAGGAGGTATTCCCTGTGTTTCAATTTATGTGAAGTTGTTTGATTGGACACAGAGATTAAGAAAAAATAAAGCCTTTTGGAATTTGTGGCCTAAACAACTCAAAAACTTATCTATAGTATTTGTGTGGTTATAAAAGCTTCTCACTAAGAATAGAATTAGAAATTTAAGCTGAATTATTTTCCAATTTAAAAAGGAATCATTCTTTTAGGACGGATAAAAAAGAAAATAAATTCACATGAACGAGCATATAGTCAAGTTCCATTATTTGGCGGACTGACATAGCTTGGCCAAAACCTTTGCACGGGCCCTCGATATCACTTGAATGGGCCTTATAGCTTCATTACTTGTTTTAACTAGTGCTACACACTGCTTATCCTAGTAAAATTGTTGGACCTAATGTAGCATAAGCTTTTCTAAATTCAAGCTCAAGCATTATTGGGGCTACAAAATCTTAAAAAATTACAGAAATTAAATAAAAATAAAATGATGTGAAAAAAATGTCAAAGCGTTTGGAAATTGAAAGGATACTAGTATTTTTCTGGTTTTGTTTACTTTCTCTTCTTTGCCCAAAGCTGAGCGACTCTTAGTACGAGAAGTGTCGCTTTAGCCAATAATCTCTTTAGTGGGAACCACAATTGAACCTTTTGGGCCCACATTTCCCAGCTGGATTTGGGGTATATTTGGACATTGGATTAGGAGAGGACAATGAAATGAACATTTTCTTTAGTCACGCGGGTGTTGTAGGAGAGGAGTGAGTGAGGACCATAGAATGTGCCTATAAAACACAGTGACTCCAAAGATTAAATAAGTCTTTTATTTGTGGGCACTATGGTACCTATAATATGACTTCTAATTTATTGACCCCACCCGTTTATGCTTATAGCATGAGGAGAGTATAGGTGAACATGTAGATTGGGTCATGTTCACGTTATTTCTTGGATCATGTGTCTAAGTTCTTGGTCCCATAATGTTTTTGCTTTAGTTTGCTTTCATTAGTGGTCCTGTTCATTCTTTCATCATCTTCCAATTATAAGAGACTTTTCTAATCTCATTCATTTCCATCTCTACGTTTTTGAAACTAATAACAATATTATAAGCTGGTTAGGCTGACCAACTGGACCACTAAAGGGGGTAAGAAGCTTAGGAAACTTTAATATGTATAACATATAAGAGGGAGTATACCAAAATGTCCCCACCAAAAACCATCTGATAGGAATAGTATTTAAACTTCTTCACATATCTTGAAAAGATGCGCACACACTGGAAAATTTAGCACAAACATGTGACCAGCTGAGCACATTAGTTTAGTTTCGAACTACGTATACGTATACAATTTTTTTTATTATATATTCACATCCTCTATCCCTAAGATGACACAACTTAGGATATCTTTAACAATGGAATGCGTTTCTTTTATATATATATATATATTAAACATAGGCTATCCCAGTGTGAACATCTCCCAGGTAACCATAGTTTCAGCTTAGGTGGGAGAGAATTTTATTTTGCGTTACTTAGAATTTGCAAACCCAATAAAAAAGAAGAGTGTAACGTGTAAACTAGTGCAGATTCTCAGAAAAGACAATTCCCATTTCTGGCAAAGACTCGTCTATGTTATATTGTTATATCTTTGACATGACCGACCATTTATATCTTGCCCATTCAACTTACTCAATAAGTACTTCACAAGTTCAAATGTTGAATTGATCAGTAGTACCCCACAAAGTTAACTTGTGAAAGTAAGTGACTTTCAAACAGTAATTTTTGCTTTTGGACCTATAAAATATACTCCTCAGTTCAATTTATATGAACCTATTCTACTGGGCACGGAGTTTAAGAAAAAAAGCAAGACTTTTGGAATTTGTGGTCCTAAACAAATCCAAATGGTGCCCAGAGTATTTGTGAGGTTATAAAAGCTTTAGGTTTTGGACAATCTGCTTTGACTGTTCTTTGGTTCATACTACAAGACAACTGACATATATTATTGGGTTGCTTGCTGATCTTGCAGCAGTAACTGTTCAAATGGAAACCGTACTTGGTTGAGTTCTTGTTGTTTCAAATCAACTGGACTTTTAATTTGTCATTGTAATGTTAAACCAAGAATCCATCTTCTAATGATTTTTAAACATTGTGCAGATCAAGGATATTGCTTTAAAAGTCTCAGGTGCTTATAAATGCAAGTCAACAACACCAACAGGTTACAGGAAAGGGCATAGACCATATCCTGATTTTGATACTATATCAGAGGGAGTTCCGTATCCATATCAACCAGCAAGTTCTAGTTCTACTCCAGCTTGGGATTTTACAAGTGCTGGAAATCTAAGGACTCCTAGACCTGATCCAAGATTTGCTAGAGGATTTAGTGGTGTTCAATCTATTTCTCAGTCTGGTGATGTCGTGGTGGAAAATGATGAGCAAAAAGAGTGGACAGCACAGGTTGAGCCTGGTGTTCAGATCACGTTTGTTTCTCTCCCTAATGGTGGAAATGATCTTAAACGAATCCGCTTTAGGTATCTATCAAAAATCTCCTTTCATTTCTATCTATAAACTAAATTTATGGGAATCTTGATTGTGCCAACTTCTTGTCTTTAAAATTTCCTCTTTTGTAATGAAAGCTTCTTTAAATTGTTTGTTGCGGAATATCGTGAGTTAACTAGCACACAAAAAAATAAATATAGAAGAAAAATCAACACATGGATTTAACGAGGTTCGGCTAAGCCTAATCCTCGGGGCAAAAGCAGA
Source organism: Nicotiana glauca (assembly GCA_026770625.1). Lineage (NCBI taxonomy): Eukaryota > Viridiplantae > Streptophyta > Magnoliopsida > Solanales > Solanaceae > Nicotiana > Nicotiana glauca. The sequence continues at coordinate 234,464 of MU693069.1, forward strand.
GAGAGTTTTCCACTATAAATGAGAAGAAAAGCACAATACAATCTATAGGATCCCCAACTACAACCCGTATATATAGATCCCAAAATGTCCAAAACATATATGAGAAATGTTTCCCAATTTGACAAGAACTATAGGTTTTCCTTTCCCAAATTTATTAGGACAATGGGTATTCCTAAACCTGTATATAGGGACTATGGGTTTCCTAAAAATACAAGGAAATAATTCGAGTCACACATAACATTGTTATTGGTTATATATTAATTATGCTTGTCCTAGACTAATGTTGAGTCCTTTTCATTCATGAAATGAAGACTTATTGAGTTCTCCTTTTCTTTGTTCCACTTTTGTCTGCTCAACCATCTCACTTGTTTAGTGCTGTTGCCCTCAAATATTTTCTCACTGTGACTTATCAGAAACATAAGTATTTTACTTGCTATAAAATTTATGACCTATTGAATTGAAGGCATCCATGTTCTGTAGCTTTCTAACTGGCCCCATAAGCTGTTGAATTGTCCAAGTGTAGTCTGTTTAGTCATTTCCTTAGTGGAAGAACAAGTATTATTCAAATCCTTATTTAAACAACAGTTGATTTTACTGACATTAATATCATTGGCCTTTTTCAGTCGGGACATGTTCAACAAATGGCAAGCTCAAAGATGGTGGGGTGAGAATTATGACCGAATTATGGAGCTTTATAATGTTCAGAGATTCAATAAACAAGCTCTTAACACGCCTGGACGGACGGAGGATGGAGTAAGTCACTTTCAATTGATTTGTCTTCGTACAGCCTTAATGTCCATTTTCTTTATTATCATCCATGAAAAATAAATAGATGAACTGCTAAATTTACCAATACACTAATTTTATCGCTGAAGTGTATCCATTTGATTTCCAGTGTAAGGCGTTTTATTATCCTTATATGGAATAGTAGGGCCAAGATTTCCTGGTTGGGGCGGCAGCTTCTATATGTGTATTAGCTGCGCAGTTTGCATTAAATATTCATTAGCTAGTCACCCTGTTCATTAGAGAGATATTGATATGTTTTTCTGCAGAGAGATTCCAATTATTCGAGGCTTGGATCTGCAATGGAAAGCCCTGTGGTGACTCCTGCAACAAACAAGGAATGGACTCCAAGCAATTACCATAAACCAACAGGATCAACTGCCCATGCAGCTGGTTTCCCAAAGGGTGACATGTCATATATGGACGCGTCAAGGACAACCACTGACTCTAGAGATGAAGCTTCACTTTCCGTTAGTAATGCTAGTGAATTGGAGTCAGAATGGGTAGAACAAGATGAGCCTGGGGTCTATATAACCATCAGACAACTAGTTGATGGCACTAGAGAGCTACGCCGTGTTAGATTCAGGTATGTGAAAATCTCAATTCTCTTGTTAGTTTGATTATTTCGGCATGCTTGTTGGGCAAATGATATTTTCTTCATTCACGCAGCCGAGAGAAGTTTGGGGAGGTGCATGCAAAGCTGTGGTGGGAACAGAACCGAGAGAGAATACAAACTCAATACCTTTAAACCAACAAATTTCTCTACTGAGCTGCAGTTTTTAACCCAGAGAATTTCCAAGGAAAAGGGAAGAATTTTTCCTCTTCGATGTGATGAAGCTGAAATTGAGATTACAAGATACTTAATTTTAAAGTATTTACAGTAGTTCAGACAGAATGGCTCCATTCTACAGAACAAACTATCTTGGCCATTAAGCATTTTTTCATGGCGTTTCTTGATCTCTAGCTATATATGATCTTGCAAATTCTCCAATGATCTCCTTTTGTCTTTAGGGCTATATGGATCTCCTGACTTTCTTTAAAAGTTCGACTTCTAACTCCATCATCTTAGAGTTCTCGTTAGAGCAGAAGTAAGGCACGATTTCACAGTTTAGCTTGTAACATTATCCATATCAAAGCTTCATTGAACCAAATGCTGATTATGCAAAACACACAGCTCTGTTAAACTACAGTTGTCATTCCGATAGCTTATAATCAGTTATTCAAGCTGAAATGGAGATCTTTACAATTTACAAGATACTTATATTTAAAAGTATTTGCAGATAGAATGGCTCCATTCTGCAGAACAATATCAGTTGGCAATTTAGTCTCTTTCATGGCATTTCTTTGTCTGTAGTTATATATACATGATCCTCCAAATTCTCTTTTGGCCTCCTTCTACTTTAAGTTTTAGAGCTACATGGATCTCCTGATTTTTTTTAGTGTAATAAAAGACTTTTATACATACAAAGCAAGTTAAGAGTCATTATTGATGTTTTAACTTCAATACCACACGGGGTAATTTGTGTAGTATCCATTTTTTTGTGTGCACTGATTATAAGTGTTCCTTAACCTGCTATTGCTAAAATAGTAAATGTAGAAAGTAAAGAACACAAGTATTTTTATATGAAAATATCTGGCTCAAAAGGTGAAAAAATCCGCGACTTACTACTCAGCAAGATTTTCCCTAACACTGAGCGAAAACAGTATTTACAAAATACTTTGTAAACCTAAGGATTTAACTCTAATCTCGTTGTGGCAACCAATCTCTAACTGTTGCGACAACTTCAAGTTAACTCTATCTTGAAACTCAAAGTATCTATTACAATTGCTTTTAGATAAAGCTAAAAGATACAATATGAAAACACCAACTACAATTGAACTAGAATAAAATACAGACACTTGGAACTTGTTCTACTATCTGGTTCATGTAGCTTCAGGTTCGCACACTTGAATCATACAAGAATTGCTCGCAAAATGCATTGCTATTTTGCCATCAACTCACGTTTAACTTCAGCTTTTGCGCGTAACTGTAAAATGAGAACATCCTGCAATTTATAGAGTTAGTAGAATAGAAAACAATTAGAGTTCTAATTCTACTCTTCCTTGGTGGAAGAGCTCTAGTTTTTCCCAACTTCTAACTCCTCCCTTATCTTGGATATTTTTCTCTTTGAGTAAAGAATCATTCTCCTAATCCATTATGCAACATTTTCGATCAGAAGATATCAGATATATCAAGTTAAACTTATCTCCTTCACGTGCATCCCTTACGCTCGAATTTGCCCATGTCTGCGCACACAGGGGATGGACCTTGTTCATGCCTGAGCTTTCCTTCGTCAATCTTCTAAACAAGACTTCACTTGGGCCAATAAATTCTCCATTTTGATGATGACAAACTCTGTGCTTTTCATAAGCTTAGGCCCTGTTTCAGCTCAGTTCAACGTCAACACAGTGTTAGAAAAGTTTACCTTTTTATCTTATCATCAAAGACCAGGTTCATTAGGTTATAAACATCATTATTCAAAGCACAACCGTTTTTTCCTTTTTGGCATTATCCAAAAGTTGCATAAATAAGTAAGATAACCATATTTTGAAAATTACTCATGGCAACTAGGCTACTTCAAATGCAATCATGGATTACTCACCATATATCAACCTAAGGATATTTACCATCTAAGAAATATAAACAAACATTTAGAGCAAAAGATAGTGAATTCCATTAATGAATTATATGATCCTACCACAATGCATAAGAAGAAATAAAAATATTGGAATCATGGGTAAAAGAAACAAAAAATCCCTAACTGGGTCACTGGTTGATCTATGCTAGGCTAAGAGGCTTAAGGCTGGGAACGACCAGGTTCTTGGTTTTGGTTAGAGCAGTTTGAGCATATCTTGAAGAATGTCATCATTCTTCACTTTTTCTTTTGCCAGCTCAGCTTTGAGAGCATCTATCTCAGCCTACCTCTGCCAACCTGTTCTTCAGGCTATCAATCTCAGCACCCTTAGCCCCATTTTCTTGCACCAAAGCTCGCACTTTGTTGTTCATTGGTACCTTCTTGGATGAACCAGGTTCTTTAGGAGTGGTCTGGACTTCATAATCACAAGCATTTAGAGTGTTTGCCCCAAAATGTTCCTTGCTTGTACCAACCTCTTATTTCTTGATAGGTACCTTGACTGTGCAAGTACAATCGTGAGAATAAAGCCATAGCGTATGGCATGTGACTTGGTGCCATTTAGAACCCTATTAAGAAGCTGTGATTATAAACCCTGGCCAATTAATTTGCCTCCCCCTGTCCAAACATTCCATAAGAACCAAGTCCATGAATGTGGCAATGTACCTCCTTTCCTGCCTTGGTAGCACACATTTGTTTACAAATTAGGACAACACTTTGTAGGGTGCCTTCATCTCACTCTTGTAGACACCCTTGGGCTCAAGTTCCTCTTCATTGTCACTAAAATTTCTGGTAATGGCAAGGGCAGTAGGGAGATTCTCTAGGCTTGGCCATTTGAGCTTCGTATAGTCACTGTACCCTTCAACAGGTACACCCAAGATTTCTGCCATCTCCTTTTCATAAAAAGTGACTTTCACTCCTTTCACCACACGCATGACTATTCCATATTTTATCTCACAATTGGCCATAAACTCTACAATTTCATTTTTGTCCAGCTGGCCATCCATCCGAAGGACCATGTCTTTTTAGCCTTGCAATTTTAACTTTTCCAAAAGTAGCACCATTCATTCCTCATCCAAGTCCCTGAGAAGTCTTCCTTTCAAGATAGTCTTTTTTCCAAATTTGACCATCTTATCTTTCTCAGCATTAGAATCATCTTCTTCTTCCTCTCCATTCCATTCTTCTTCCTCCACAATTTTCACTTTTATTGATTTCACAACAGACCTAGCTCTTTTAGCTAAAGTGGATGGTTCAGCTGACTTTGACTCTGAAACAAACTTCTTAGTGGAAGTCTAGGCTTTCTTGGCTTTATGAGTAAGAACCTCCACTTATTTTGTCTCATCTTCATATCGAAGGATGAGGTCCATCTCATCAATGTCAACAGCCTCAACAAGCTCACCCACTTCTTCTTTCTCTTAGCAGCCATTTTTTCCTACTTTCTTCTAAGGCTTTCTCCAGTTCTGCCTCATTCTGCTTCTTTTGGCTTCTTGTAGCTCTTCCTCTTGTGGGAGGAATTTCAACAGTGACAGAAGGGGAAACTTTCCTTTTCTTGTTTTCCCTAGCAGTGCCAGGAGTTTTAGCCTTTAAACTTCCTTTCTTCTTTGGATTATAACTCTCAATCACTCTTTTCAGTAGGTCTGCAAAGGTTTCCTGTTCAGATGGAACATGTTCATCTGCATTTTTCTCAAGTTGAACCAGCCCTTCAGCAGCTTCACCAGACCCACTTCCCCATATTTTCCTCACACTCTCCTCTATTCTAGCAAATTCCTCTCCCCAAACAACCATTGCACCTGTTTCTTTGGTTAGACTAACAGGAGTAGGTATAGAATCAACCATTCTTTTTCCCTTTCCCTCACAACACTCCGAGCACCCTTACTCTTTTTTCTTTTTCTTTTTCATTTTTTCCACCAACCCTTCCAGACTTAGTAGTTTGAACCCCTGCTATAGATCCTACCAGCATAAACCTCTGCTCCGAACTTGTAGCAACCACATAGATAGTTTCAGGAGTAATTTTAGGGCCAAATGTTAGCTATTCAATCTTAGAAGAAATGATTACTTCCCCCTCAGTAGCAAATTTGAACCATTCATCAGATTTTTGTGGTTCTTCTTCCCTACCCAATTTTGATTATTCGTTTATTTTCTTGATCTGCTCCACCAGTGACAACCTTGATAGCCATCATCTTTACTCTTTTCTTGGAAATTGGTATGGTTGAAGGGATGATAAATGGTGTGGGTTGATCGGGTGCAAGCCTACACTACTATTGAGTAGCGAGGATGGTCGATGCAGTTTTAACCCAACTAGGTCGGTATCAAATCCACATAGAGTTAATAATTGAAATTAGGTTTATATCTAAGCTAGATACGAGTTTTGAGTCTAATTACACTTCCACAAATGTTGGGTTTGATTTATACTTCTAACTTTAATATAAGGATTGCAATGATTGAAACTAAGGAAAATATTTTTGTTGTTGATTTTCAAATATTTAAAGAGACTAGGGTCGTGAATTCTACCTAGATGGATATCTAACGAATAGTAGAATCTAAAGCAATCGTATGATTAGTTAGGGTCATAATATTGCTATCACACCAGGGTACTCACTTTATATCTCTCGGTAGTTTGTGTGATTTTGCCCAATTTGGCTTTCTCAAGTCCAAATGGGTATTCATGCAATTCAAGTGATACTACCTCAAGTCGGGTATTACTATCTCTAGGTTTAACCCTTTAACTGTGACTATCAATTTCTTGAATTCACCCCAATTCCTTGTTAGCCAAGTTTTCCTAAACTTAGTCCCTCTTTCTCAAGTAGAGACCAAGTCATAAAGGCATGAATCAATATTTGCAACCATTAATTCTATAGTTCTAGCAAGAACTAGGCTAAATATCACAAACCCATTCACATTCAAGCCCTAAAATTAAATACCCAACAAAAATCCATACTAGGGTTGGGTCACAATCCTAGCTATGGGTTTAACTACTCATAGAAATAACAGAAATTAAAGATGAAATGAAGATAAAATTCATAATACTAGATTAAAGGATGAAAATCTAACGTTAAAAGATGAATCTAGTACAAAATTTCCAAAAGCAGTAAACTCAGCCATCTCAGGTGCTCTGATAATACATAGCATAACCTAAAAATGACAAAATGTTCTATTTATACTAAGCTGAAATTTTCGAACAAAAATACTCTTGCGGAGGTTGTGCGGCCGCATAATTTTGAGCGCAGCCGCATTCTTGCTTTTGCGGCCGCGTAATTCTGATCGCGGTTTGTGTTCTTAAAATGTGGATCTGCTATTTTGCGGACTACATAATTTCAATCGCGGTCGCAAAAGGGACTTTTGCGGCCGCACAATTCTGACGCGACTGTACTTCTTTCTTTTTCTCAAGTCGTGAGCTCTCTGAACTTTATGCATTTTGGTCCGCAAATTTCCATTGTGGCCGCAAATTTTTGGTGCGGTCCGCGCTTATCATTTAGATTGAAAATGCAACTCTCTGAACCTCCCTTTTGTGGACCACGTATTTCTAATCGTGGTTGTGTTGTGGCTTTCGCGGCCGCGCAATATTTGTGCGGTCCGCTTTTTAGATCTCTTGGCCCAGTCTTGATTTTTGTTCAAGTTTTGACTCCTTTATGAGTTGATTATGACACCTTTGGCTCATTTTGAAAAATTCCTACAACCAAGAATATTACATTAGTTTCCGGGAATACCTTCACGCATTTTCGGCCCACAACACAAGTAAAAAAGAGCAAATAATAGGTTAAAATCCCTACTTATCAACTCCTCCAAACTTAATCTTTTGCTTGTCGTCAAGCAAATAAGGTAATTCCCACCTCTACTAAAACAGAAGGATATTTCAGCTGCCCTATGGTGAATCAATCATGCATCAACTAGGACTCACAATTATCCTCAACACTAATGAATTATCAACAACACTATGTTATGACCTTTTGAGTACCATAGTGCTATTGTGACACTAGAGCATCAAAAGTTGATTTCATTCACCAAGGAAGATCACTCTATTACGTAGGTCATTGTGGAATCCAAACTCCTCCTCCTCTACTCTCCATAAGCAAATCTCACTTTAGAATGTAACACTCAAAATAAGGATTGAGAAGAAGTACGCTCATCTCTCTCAAAAGAATGTCACAAGTCCAGTTATAAGTACCATTAGCTTGCCCCTTATGTAAATTACCACAAATGTAAGCTCACTCAACTCGAAATCATATAGGGCTTTTGCGAGGATGTAATGAAGGCTTTTGGATCAAGGTAGAACTTATCGGCATATGATGGTTTTATCTTTCCTTAAGCACTCCATTTTCTCATTTTGGCTCATATTTTCTTGACTCTTTAAGTCATTTTCTTCTTCCTTAGGGGGACTAGGGAGACAAAAGGTCACTCTTTCTTGCTCATGATTGTTGATACCCAATTTTTCCTTATATATATTTTAATATGCAAAGTACCTTCAAAATGACATATATATGCATATGTAAGTATATCCAAGTATTTCATTAATTTTCGTTAATTTTAAAGATTTTTAAATCAATTTATTCTCCTATTTTATCCATAAAAATCCAATAATTATTTCTAAAGTTATTATTTTAGTGATTAACTTGTTGAACTTTTATGTTTATGCTAAAATATAGCTAAGAAAATTTTTGCATAATTTTACAAATTTATTTAGTATTTTTTAAGGCTAAAATTGTATAATTACAACATCAGCCTCTTTTAGGATTAATTACGTTTACATTTACAAAAATTAACTCTAGTATTTTTAGATAGTTAATTATATGATATAAATTATTTTAATACCTTTAATTTATTTCCAAAAATTAATTTATTATTTTTATAAATGAAATAGGGAAAATTAGATATTTAAATTATAGCCCAATTACATTTCAATTATAACCTAAATTTGACCCCAATTTGAATCCCAATTATTTCGGCCCAATTCCTATTCAAACCCGACCCCTAATCCATTTAAATGATCCAAACCCGGACCCCTACCTACCCTCTTTAATCCAGGTCATTGATCAAAATGATCAATGGCCACCATTCGCCCTTCCATAATAAAACCCAAAAGACCCCTAAACCTAATTCATTTTCCTCCATCCGCTGCCCATGAATCCCCTCTTCTCTAAATTCTCTCTGAAACCTCACCTAAACCCTAGCCGCCGCCACCATAATCCATGGCCTTCCGGGGTCATCTGAGACCTATACCAGCCTTTCTTGGCTTCTATGTGTTTGGTTCTGTGATCTCATGACCAGAATTTGAAGCGATTTGGTCCAGTCCTTGCTCGATGACATTTCTCCGGTCATCCCTGACCTTTCTCCGGCCAGCCATGGCCAATCGAGTCAGACCTTTGACTCTCCTAGCTAGATCGGAAACTTTCAAGGCCTTTCTCGTTGCTTTTGGATTTTTCTGAAACCCTAATCTCTAAGACTTTTTCGATTTCTTTCGGATATACCTTAGATTTATGCTTGCCATGAACTTTTAAGCATGTTCTTGAAGCTTCTTTAACTTTGTTTAGGGTTTTTCTTTTAAATTATTTCGAAAACTCTTCTATGTTTTTAACGTGTTTCTGATTTTGCTATGTTTTGCTCATGTCGTTCTTCTGTATGAGTTGCTCATGTCGAAAACTCTTCTTTTGGGTCTCATTCGGGTTCTGAAGCTGTTTGTTAGATAAGTGCTTGTTTGGTTAAGTTTTTGTTTGATTTACTTGTTTATCATCTTTTAAGCTCGACTATTGTTGAAAAAACCTATGTCTTTAGGTTTGAAACTGTTCGTTTGAATACCTGACTTGACTTGAAGTTCCTTGTTTCAGAATCTCTTTTCTTTATGTGATTCCTCTCATTCTGGTTTTTATTATCTTTAAAACTCGACTATGCCTGAAACCCTAACTTCTCAAAAGGTTTTTCTCATTTGCTACTGTGAGACCCTTTGCATGCTTGTGATACTCTATTTTTCTTATCTATTAATTCAATGTGACTTAACCTACTTGATTATTATGCTTCGAATGTTTGCTATCTACTGAACCTTGTGCCACTATTGTATGTTGTTTCTTTTGCCAATAGGTTTGGCCTCGCATGTCAAGTGTTTGTTCATTCTATTTATATGCTGAGGTTCCTTCTTTGATTGATCTTCAATCGTGTGACTGATTTCAAAACTTTTCATTCATGAACCATGATTTTACTCACCTATTTAGAATTGATTGATTCCTTTCCCTTTATTGTAATATTTACCTTGCTGAATTTATATTTTTATACTTATACTCGATTGCTTACTTAATGTCTTTACTACTTCTTTTATGGCAATAATCAGGCTGTCTCTAAATTGATTTCCTTCCTTATTTTGAATCTGTTAAGCAGTGATTCCTTAATTAAAGGGAATCACTTGTATAATTGATTTTGACTGATTGTTTCCATATTTGCAATAAGATTTTACTTGTTACCTCTCCTTCACTCATTTTCAAAAGGATATAAATACCCTGCACCCCACTTCTTTCAAAGACACAGACACAAGGAATAAAAAAACACTTGAAATCAGAGCACACACTCCGCTAAAACTCTCTCTCTTTTCTCTATTGTTGTGTGCTGCCTTACCTAGCCGACTGAAAGCCAAGGCTAGGCTGTGGGAACCTTGCTGACTTTACTTTCTACATTTGCATCTTTACTGGTATGTTCTAACCTAATTTTCAGCATCAACAACAACATGTTTCTTTTCTATTTCCTTCACCCTTGTTTGTTTCCTGCTTGTGTTTAATCAAGTTCCATTATTAAGAATGTTGTAACTTGTCCTTTCCTATTCTGAAATAATGCTTTCTTATGTATGAACTCTGCCAGTCACTTATGAATCCTAAACCCTCATATTCCCAATGTGTTTGATATCCTTTGTTTGGTTTGGGGCATGTCAACATTAGACATTGCTGTGCATGACCCTAACCTGACCCTCCCCTGGGGTCATAAACTCCATATCCCCTATGTGTTTGATATCCTATGGTTGGTTTGGGGCATGTCAACAGTAGACATTGCTGTGCATGACCCAAACTCGACCCCCCCTAGGGTCATAACCTCCATATCCCCTCTATGTGTTATGTTCTCTGGCTGGCTTATGGGCATGGCAGCATCATCTATTGCTGTGCATGCCCAAACCTGATCCCTGCCTAAGGATATATGCTCATTGCAATGTATTCCCAAACCCCTAACTCCTTTGTATGAAAAATGCTAATTATGTGCTTTACTACTACCGTTTCCCATCACCTCTACCCCTCTCTATTCTCCACTCAGTTTTAAATCCCTATTCCTGCACTTCCACCATATTCTTAGACTTAGGTTCTGCCCCTCTTGTATGAGCCTTGCCTTGGGACCTATGAGTTCCCTCTAAACTTAGACACATAAGGGCTGGCCCTTCCACACTGCATTCATCTCTACCTGGTTCTGCAAACTTGGGTATAAGCATTGCCCGGGGGCCCCTTGAGACTCTTAAGGAACTTTGACACACCCAGGTCCGAGAAAGGCTTTGAAACAAATGGCATTTGAGGTGGTTTATTCCCTAACTCAGAGAGGAAGTTAAGAATTAGGCTTCCTCTGGTTGTAACTTTTTTTTTATGTAATTCATTATTTTGGTTTGTAATAATTTATAATAAATAATCGGGGTCGGCTAGTGAAAAGGGCTGGGTAATTAGGCATGCTTAACTATTAGAAGGGTTAAAAATATGCCTATAAGACTGTCACACCTCCTTTCGGCTCGCCCCCTACCCCGAGGGGCAGAAGCGGGCGAACGGGGAGTTTTTCCAATT
>MU693070.1:3086-18993 GCA_026770625.1 Nicotiana glauca
TTTTGGGTTGGGTATTTTGGCCCAAATATTATTGTTTATATATGTATAATATTTTGTATTTTTCTGATTTATAAAAATCGAAATTAAAATTAGTAATTATTCTAGTTAAACTCTAAAAATTATTTTACTAACTATTTTGTAGTAATTTTTCAATTAAAAGTTTAAAACAATAAAAGCTAAAATGAACTTATTTTTTACGATTTTTCTTCTATCTTTTTTTCGAAAATACGTTAATACTAAAAAAAATGTAAAATTGAAAATCTTAATGCATATACATTTTTTGTATTTTTCATATGAGTTATCATGTGACCAATTAATAAAAGAGTGCAACAAAATTCTTAAAATTATAAAATCATTTTATTTGACATTTTTGGAATAATTTGCTTAGGGTAAAAATCACGTGCTCACAAGATGCATCCTTTATTGTGTAGGTGCAAGGTTGGCCTGGACGGGGGAAGTCCACAGATGCACATAGGATTTCACATAAGCGGATGTGCTTCCGCGAGGAGGGGTCCGTAGAGGCTGAGTTTCACTGAAGGGGTAGTAATTAGAGATGCAGAAGGATACCGCAGGTACGGGTGCACATTTGTAGGAGTATGACAGCAGAAGCGGATGGTCGAAAAATTGGCTGGGTTTACAGGTGGGGCCCTTGTCCCTCAGAAGTAGTTAAGTGACCGCATATGCGAGATTGCTGGACAGGTTTTATAATCGAGGGTTTGAGTGTTTTTCTCATTTTTGGATTTGAAGAACTCGGTCCAGGGCAATTTTTTGAATGCTTTCCATCACAATTAAAGAGGTAAGTGAACCTTACTCATTTTTGGTGTCAGATATTGATTACCCATTGACTGCTACACCTAATTTATGCGAATTCAAGGTGGGATTTGGTGGTTTTTGGACTATGTTACTGGAGAGTGAGATTTGATGATTTGAGAGTCTATTTGTGGTTGGAGTTGGCTTATTTTGGTATGGTTGGAATTGTATTGGAATGGGCGTTCGAAATTTGTGAGTTTGGTCGGGTTTCAAGGTGCGAGCCCAATGTTAACACTTTGGGTTGACTTTTCAATTTTGGTTAAAGATCTCAGCTTTATCAATTGGAATCGGTTTTTATAGATTTTATTGATTGTATTAAGATGTTTTGGTAAGATTTGAATTGCTCGGAGGCCGATTCGCATGCCAAAGGTTATTTGGAGTATTGATTTGCACATTTTAAGACAAGTCTTATATCTAAAATTGGATTTAAGGGTAAACATCTCTAAGAACTATGTTTTATGAAATGTACTGGGGTGATACGTGCGCTAGATGATGGGCGTATGTGCCTGCCTGCACTGGAGTATTCCTAATTTGTGGTGGCATTTAGACTATTATGAGATTTGTTTTGCTATCAAGCCTTATTATATTCGTGTTTTTAAACTTGTATAATTATTCGAGTTCTGATCCATATTAGAAATCATGTCTAGGATATGTGTTATTTGTTTAAGACATGATACGTCTATTCTTTATATTTCTGATCTATTTGCCCTAATTGTACACATACTCTCAGCCATGATCCTATATCTGTGTATGATATCTATCTCTCACTACTTTCTTATTTGATTCCTCACATGTTGTTGATGCCTCATATGTACTGTTTGAATTGAGTACTGTGAAATGTAGTTAATTGAGACTTGAGCAGTTGATGATTGGTCTTGGGCCATAGATCTGATTCGGTATTGATTTGAGGTAACACATATGTCAGACTCATATTGGGCTAAGTGTGTCATTGATTTTGGGCGACACGTGCACCATGCCCTACTATTGGGCTATGCAATTTTTATTAGCGCTTGGGCCCGGATGCGTCCTTTTAGAGTTTGATACTTTTAGTGAGTGCATGCACAGTGATATATACACGTGCTTTGCCGAGGGGTATTTATGCTAGGCGCGGATACAGTGCTGAGTGTAGTTGTGTGTCATGGCGAGGGCCTTATGCTAGGAACCATGAGCATGCTAAGTGTGTTTATTCTTGATGGTTTCACTGTGATGATATTGAGTTGACATGTATAATTGGCATGTAGGCATATATCAGTATTTTCCTCATGCTAGCTGGTAAATGAAATATTTATCCATGGCGGGCTTTAACTGTTATACTTGAAAAGCATGTCTAATTCCTATAATGTGAACGAGCTGAACATGATATCATTGAGTTTTTATTTATACTATTTCCTTTATTTCCTAAGTTGTTACTGGTTAATGGTATTGGTCACTAATTATTTCTTCTAAGCTCATCACTGCTTTCAGTCCAAGGTTAAGTTTGTTACTTATTGAGTACATATGGTCGGTGTACTCATATTACACTCTGCACTTCATGTACAGATCCGGGTACTTTCAGACATAGTGATTGCTAGAGTTCTGTTAGTACCAACTTTTGGTACCTTGAAGTTCTCTTTCATTTATTCTATTATTACGGTTCTATTGTTCAGACATTTGTTTTGAGGATTTTTCCTTGTATTTTGATATTCAGTAGTGCTCATGTACTCGTTGACACTAGATCATTGGGATGGTTGTAGTAGTATTACTGTTGTTTTGTAGTTATTTCATAATATTTTCGTAGTTAATTTTATTAAATATTATTGTATTGAAATTTTTGTTAGTGTAAAACTATTGGCTTTACTATCAAGTAGAGTTAGGTGCCATCGTGGCTCCCGTAGAAGTTGGGCCGTGACAACTTCAAGTGGTCATTCGGGTGTGTAGACGCACTATGGAGGGACTTAGTGGTGAGCTGCTCTCCGTGCTTCGATTTGAAGCACTCAGACTCTCCTTCTTGTCATATTTATCATATTTGTCCATTTTATTTCAGACATTATCTATGGTGGTTTGTATATTCGACTAGATTGCTCATGCACTCGTGACACCAGGTTTTGGGGATTTCAGTAGATGATGACGATTGTACCTGATGTTATTTTTTTTTACTTCGTTTATGCTTTATTTATACTTTTTGACTTTGTAAGAATAAATGTATGTTTTCCATGGTTTTCTCAATTTTCTTCCACTGACTTAATAAAATTCCCTATTTTAAAAGTTAAGAATAGATAATTAAGTTGAAGGTTCACCTTTGTCTTGCCTCACATCATCGTTGGACTCCACCACGACCTATGATAGAAATTGGGTCATGATACTCATACTATACTTCTGCACAATCTTGTATAGATTGTGATATTAGTTCTAGCGGCATCCAGGAGGGTGCTTAGTAGCTTGATTTTGAAGACTTTGTGGTGATCTGCTATATTAGATTCACAGCTTATGGAGCCCACTTCTTATCTATCCTACTATATATCTTGTTCTATAGAGTACTTTTATATTAAAAACCCGGTTGTACTTTATTTAGAAGCTCATGAATACGTATACCAACTTCACCGGAGCGATGATGGCTATTTGCTAGGCAATCCAATAGTCACACAATAACAACGAATTTTAGTAAACATGGTTTAATAAGCTCAACAATGGAAATATTTTGAAATAACTAATGAAAACAACAACAATACTGCAACAACCATCGCAATGATTTGTGTCAACGAGTACTTGAGAACTACTGAATATCGAAATACAAGGCCAAATTCTCAATACAACTGGCTGAACAATAGAACAATAATGACAGAAATACTGAAAGAGAACTTCTAGGTCTGTGGATATCATAACAATTTCCTTGTAGTCTCCCAACAGCTGGTAGCAAGACACCTATAGCAATCACCACGTTCGAAAGTACCTGGATCCGCACATGAAGTGCAGAGTATAGTATGAATACAACTGATCACATGTACGTAATAAGTAACAAACCTAACCTTGGGCTAAAAACAATAACGAGCTCAGAAGAAACCGTCAGACACCAATATGAATAACCAAGGCCAACTCAGTATATAAAGTGAACAATATAAGTAAATAAGTCAATGATATCATGTTTGGCTCGTACATGTTTTAGAAATTTAGACACACTTCCAAAGTGTAACACTTAAAGCCCAACACAGATAAACATACTTTATTTACTAGCTAGTATGAGAAAAAATACATCTCTATACCTACATGGCAAATATACATTTCAACTCAATATCATCACGGTGAAGCCATTCGGAATAACAACACTTAACACTGTAGGGGTGACTGGAATAAATGCTCACCAAAGCACGTATTTGTAACACTGTGCAAGTGCCCACTGCTGGACTGTCAGACTCCGAAAAGGTAGATCCTGCTCAAGCGTTAATCATTATTACATAGCTCAATAGTGGGGCCTATGCATGCGTCACCCCAAATTAGTAACACTTAGCGCATTATGGGCCTGCATATGTATCAGCTCAAAAAATCCATACAAAATTGACTTTATAGCGCAAGCTCAGTCATCAACTGCTCAAGTCTCAGTTGCTCATATCTCACAGTACTCAATTCAAGAGTATTACACATATGACGCATCAACAACATGCGAGAAATCAAAAAAGAAAGTACTGAGATGGTGATATCATACACTGATATAGCATCATGATTGAGAGTATATGAACAATTAACGCAAATAGCTAAAAAACAGCAAATATCGCCCCTATCATGTCTCAAACAAATAACACATAACCTAGATATGATTTCTAAAATGAATTAGAACTCAAATAATCATACAGGTTCGGAAAACACAAATATAATAAGGCATGCTAGCAAAACAAATCCCGTAATAGTCTAAAAGCCCTCTTAAATCATGAATACTCTGGTGCACGTACACATGCCAGTTACCTAGAGCGTGGGTCACCCCAATACATCTCATATAACATGGTTCCTAGAGATATTTACCCTTAAATCCAAGTTTAGATATGTTACTTACCTCAAAACATGGATAGCAATACTCCAAAAAGCCCTGGCCATGCGAATCGGCCTCCGAGCGACTGAATCTAGCCAAAGCAACTTAATGTCATCAATAAAAGCCATTGAAAGTAATTCCAAATGATAAAGTTAATGTCTTGAATCAAAAAAAGCAAAATCAACCCAAAACATCAACCCCTGGATAGCACCTTGAAACCCGACAAAATTAACAAATTTCGAACGCCTATTTAAATACGAGTCCAAGCATACCACTTCAATCCAATTCCAACAACAAATCGACCCTCAAATTATCAAATCTCACTCTCCAATAACATACCCTAAATCCCCAAATTTTATCTCGAATTCACATAAACTAGGTGTAATAATCAATGGCAGTCCATACATTTCATCAAAAGTGATTAAACTTCACATACCTTTTCAATTGCAGCAAAAAGTCTCCCAATATTTCCCTTAGCCGAGCTCCAAAACTCCCAAAATGAGAAAACACTCAAACCCTTCGATTATATGAAGTATGCTAGTGAATTCGTATAAGCGATTCTGCATTTGCTATCAAAATATCTCATTTGCGATTTCCCCTCATTTTCTGACCTTCTGCATTTGCAGACCATAGTATGTATCTGCGCTCCCGCATTTGCGGTCTTTAATAGCAAGTGCGGCCCTGCTTCTCTGAGTAGACTTCCGCATTTGCGGATTCCTGCTCCCTAGTCAACTTCGCTTCTACGACTACCTGTCTGCATTAGTGGACTCGCATATGTGACACTTCCATAGATGTGATGAAACAAATTCCAGCACACTTCAGCAAATGCAACTCTAAACAAAATAAGCCGAAACCAATATGCCTAGCGCTCAACTTCCCCTTCTTCCCGAAACTCATCGCACCTTTTATAAGGAAATGATGAGTAGAACCTTCTTACCTACCATGTATGCAAAATCACAAGCCTTCCTGTTAGCATAAATCTTCTTCTTGGACTATTGTATGGAGCCTCTCTTGATCAACTTTACCTCCTCGAAAGCGTCATGGACCAAATTATGTCCAATAACCTAGCCTCTCCAGGCTCAAACCAACCAACTGGAGAATGACCTTGCCTCCTATATAAGGCCTCATAAGGAACCATATATATATACTCGACTAATATTTGTTGTAGAAAAAATGTGCTAATAGAATAAACTGATCCCATAAAACCCTAAAAGCAATAACACAAGCACGTAACATGTCATGCAAGATCTGAAGTTTGGTGATGAAATGATGTACTCAGCTCTACCTGTGTGCCCAATTCTCGTTACACCTCTCTCCAAAACTACGATGTGAACAAAGTGCCTCATTCCGAGATAATACACACGGGCACACCATGAATACAAACAATCTCTCGAATGTAAATTTGAGCTAGTTGCTCTAAAGAGTAGGTAGTCATAATTGGAATGAAGTGTACTGACTTGGTCATTTTGTCCATAATAACCCATACTGCATCAAATTTTTTCAAGGTCCATGGAAGTCCAACTACAAAATCTATCATGATACATACCCACTTTCACTCCGGAATATCAAGCTTCTGAAACAAACCTCCGAGTGTCTGATGCTTCTACTTCAAACACCGAGCAACCTACTCAACAATATCTTTCTTTATCCTCCACCACCAATAATGCTACCTCAAATCCCGATGCATCTTCACGGCTCTAGGATTAATGGATTACCACAAACTATGGGCCTTCTCAAAAATCGATTCTTGCAACCCATCTGTAAGGCCCGTGAAAATTTTGCTCAAAAACCTGAGATCTCGTAGTCCAAATTAGGAATATGTGTTAGATATTCTTAAAAATTCTTCTCGACGAGTAAGCTCGCCGTGGTCCGGACCCTTTTGATTGATCTATGTATTAAAAAGTTAAGGAAAAATGTTCTTCAGAAGAGCACATTTTTGCGGTCCATTATGTGGTCGCATAATAGCTATACGGACCGCATAGTCCCCGCAGAGTGAAGCAGTGTGTCGGTCAATTTTGAGGTTGACTATGAGGCCACTTATGCGATCGCATAATCAATATACGGGCCACATATTCATCGCATAATCTCCTTGAAATTTTTGCGAGGGGTAGTTCTGCGGTACATTTTTCGATCGCAGAACAGGTATACATACCGCATTCTTGTCGCATACCTTGAGTTTGCAGTACATTATGCGATCGTAGAACAGGTATACAGACCGCATTCTTGTCACATACCTGGAGTTTGTCTATATTTTGGGAGCCATTTCATGGTCCCTTTTGCGGGCCGCATGTCAATTATACGATCGCAGATCTGTTCCGTGGCTTCAAATTTCTAATTTTCTTACCCAACCCCATGTTAATATATTATATGCTACCCTTCATTTTTGGCCTATTTTCTGATGCATTTAGAGAGAGAGAGAGAGAGAGAGAGAGAGAGAGAGAGAGAGAGAGAGAGAGAGAGAGGTGTTTCTTCATCAACATTTCTCCTAAGATCTTGCTTAGACCTTGAATATTTGTCACAAGAAGGGCACCTAGGTCTTCTTCCTAAGAGGTAAGGTTCTATAACCCAAGCTCTTAATTACTAGATATAACTAAGATAGACCACTAGAAGGATAATCCATGGGGATGGGAGTGGATATCTTACATGCATAAGTTCTTAATGTATTTGGTGAGGTCTTGAGCTAAGGATAGGATGAGGGATGGTAGGATCTTTCACAAAATGGTTTTAAAAGCATAGTGCACACTTAGTGTTTGAGAATATGCTCAAGTGAACTAGAACTATGATCACCTCTCTAATTTGTGGTTCAATTTGTCATGTTCCCAAAAGATTGACATTGCTAAGAGTCTCGGAGTGTAGTAGGACTTAAGTAAAGCTCAATCGAGGTATGTAGGCTGAACTTTCTCTCTTGGAAGTGGATTTTATATTGTCTTTGTAAGTTTAAGTGTGGTTTGTCTACCAAAATGGTATAACATTGAGTCACTTTTTAAATGAAGATTAGTATATTAATTGGATGAGAAGAAATTGATCTTTTTAATGCTCCTAGTTGCTCTATGTGTACTAAATGTGTTGATTGAACATGTCTACTTGTTGATAACCTGTAAAGATGTATGGAAATGAATCGAATGAGAAAATGTGAAACAATTATGAAATAAGCCTTGACCCAATCGTTATGAACTAACTTCAAAAAAATAAAATAGAACGGCCTAAAGGTCTTGCACCCGAATTATGCCCCAAAGTGGCTGTTGTAGATAATGCTTTGCCTTATAAATATATTCAATGAAATGCGAGTTCTTACACATTCCTATGCTGAAAATTGTGTTTTTGTCATCTTGGAAAAAGGGGTAATTCAAGGGTAATTGAGGTGATTGTTGCTTATATATTCAAGTTGTATTTCAAATATTGATTGGCATGTCCCTCTTTTGGAAGAATTCTATATGTTTAATGATTCTACTGCCATTGAACTCGAAAATATATGATCCCTAGAATATTTGGTACATTGATATTGGTTGGCGATCCTTGGAAATAAAGAAGATGAAAAAGTGGAAAACCAAATGCGGCCTTCGTGCCATGAAAAGATGAATCTTGTGAAAGGCCCAAAGGGCCAAAGAGATATGTCACAACCCCAGTTCGCCCTCCGCGAACATGTCGTGATGGCACCTAGTCCCTATAACTAGGTAAGCCTAACAATGTGGAAATAACAACCTATCTTGCAAAATAGTTAATTAAAATTGAACATATTAAAATAATAACTGCATATAAGACCGATCGGCCTATAAAACTCATAAGAAATGCGGAAGTCTACAACACAATCCCAAAACCCAGAAACTCACGGGAACCACATGTTAATAGAAATATCGTAAATGCTCTAATCTCCAGAATGTATACATCAAAGTATGATAGAATCTATACACTACAGATAGAATAAGGAAGGAGACTCTTCGGTCTGCGGACGCTGCAGATATACCTCGAAATCTCCGTATCTCTCCCCGCCACAAGGATAATGAACTTGAGTGGAGATACCTGGATGATCTGCACATGAAAAAAACATACGCATGAAGGGTATGAGTACACCACAATGGTACTCACTAAGTACCAAGACTAACCTCGGTTGGGTAGTGGCGAGGAAAGTCAGGGCCCTACTGAGGTCAAACGACATAATATGAATTAATAATATGAAAACTGATAGTAATAATGAGTACAGCAGCGAGAATAGACAGGTTAAACATGGCAATAACAACTACACAAAGACAGAATAAACACGAAATATGTACAACTCAATACCAATAATAACAATGAGGATCTCCCAGGATACCGTCCTGTAGTCCTTTTCTCAACCGCCTAGTGGATCTCCCAGGATACCGTCCCGTAGTCCATCATATGTATAAATCCAAAGGATCTCCCGGGATACCGTCCCGTAGTCCAACCATAAATGTGTAGGGGGATCTATCGGGAATCTAACCCACAGTCCCAAAGTAAAATTGCAGGGAGATCTACCGGGAATCAAAACCGTATTCCCAAAGTAAACAAACAAGGGAGGGGGGGGGGGAGCTATCGGAATCCCACATCCGTAGTCCCAATATAAATGAGCAATCACAACCAGAAGATACACATAAATGACGTACAAAAGACAAGCAACGGGTTGTACTAGCCTAGCAAGCTTCACGTAGTACAGTCAAGGAAACTTAAGCAATTAGGCAAGTTAAATCAGGTAAACATACTTTCCTAATCTAGCACAGGTTATAATAGCAAGTAGAATAAAGCAAATACAAAAGAAACTCAATCTCAATATCTTAAGTAAAAACCGGATTTTCAACAATTGGCTTTAGTACGCACTCTTCACCTCGCGTACAAGGCACTCAAAAAACTAAATAACAAATCCTAAGGGGAAAGGTCCCCCACACAAGGTTAGACAAGTCACTTACCTCGAACCTGTACAAAAATCAACCAAAAACCACGCCTTTGCCACCAGTATCCGACTCCAAATGGCCAGAATCTATTCAATTCAATTACATATCATAAATAACATCTCAAGCAACTGATTCTACTATTAAATTCAAAGACAAGATGCGAAATTAGGTAAAATGACCAAAATGCCCTTCAGGCCAACGTCTCAGAATCAAATAACTTTTACATTTTCAGAACCCTCATACTCTCACGAGTCTAACCATAAAAAATCTCCCAAATCGGATACCAAAAACTCGCTCAAAACACATAATTTTGGCCTAAGAAGTTTCTTCCAATTTACCCCAATTTTGATCGTCAAATTCGAATTTAAAAGATGGATTTAACTATATAATGATGAAATATAACTAGAAGGGATTAAAGAAACGTTACCTATTAATATCCTCTTCAAAAACCTTTCAGAATCGCCCTTCCCAGAGCTCAATTTGATTTTTCTAATTGAAAACTAACCCTCGAAATCTCTATATCTGAACAGGGATTTCCGTTCATTAACTGCTTCTGCGGTTCCCCTTCTGCAGAAGAACAACCGCTTCCGCGGTTTCCTTAAAATTCCCCAAATTCGCTTCTGCAGTTATTTACTCGCAGATGTGGTCCTGCTTCTGCAAACCAACCACCGCATCCGTGAAAACTAAAAATCTTGACCAAAACCGCTTCTGCGGTCCTTCATGCCGCATCTACGGAACCACATCTGCGGTTCCTAAGCCATAGATGCAGAAATACCAGAAGCAGCAAAGACTGATGTTTCTAAACTTCCAAAAATCCTTCCGTCAACCATCCGAAATTATCTCGAGGCCCTCGGGACCTCAACCAAAAGCACCAATAACACCTAATACCCTATTCAAACTTGTACCAATTTCAAAACACCTTACACAACGCCGGAAACCCAAATTAATCCATGATTTAAGCCTAAGAACTTCCACTTTTATCAAAATACGCTTTCGATAAAAAACCTAACCAAAACACGTTCGAATGACCTGAAATTTTTCACACACATCCCAAATGACATGACGGAGCTACTGCAACTTCCGAAATTCCAATCCGACCTTCGGATCAAAAACTCACTATCGGACCGGAAACTTCAAAAATTCAAACTTTGGCATTTCAAGCCTAAAAGAGCTATAGACTTCCAAAATATATTCCGAACACGCTCCCAACCCCGAAATCACCTAACGGAGCTAATAGAACCATCGAATTTCCATTTCGAGGTCGTCTTCACACTGTTCCGACTATGGAATACTTTTCAACGCTTAAGCTCTCATTTAGGGACTAAGTGTCCCAAAACTCTCCGAAACCCAACACCGAACGTTCTGGCGAACAAAAATAGCAGAAATGAACTTAGAGGAAGCAGTTAATAGGGGATCGGAACGTTAATTCTTAAGACGACCAGCCGAGTCATCACATCCTCCTACACTTAAACATTCGTTCGTCCTCGAACGAGCATAGAGAACATACCTGAAGTAGTGAAAAGATAAGGGTACTGGTTGCGCATATCCCGCTCGGTCTCCCAAGTCGCCTCCTCGCCCGGCTGACCCTGCAACAGAACCTTTACTGAAGCAATGTTCTTCGGCCTCAACTTTCTGATCTTCCTGTCCAATGTAGCCACTAGCTTCTCAACATAGGATAGATCCTTATCCAACTAGATTGAACTGAAATCCAACACATATGATGGGTCATCGTGATACCTCCGGAACATCGAAACATGAAATACCGGATGAAACTCTGGCCAAACTGGGAGGTAAGGCAGGCTCATAGGTAACCTCCCCAACTCGCCTCAAGATCTCAAAAGGGCCAATAAACCTCAGACTCAACTTTCCTTTCTTCCCAAACCTCATGACGCCTTTCATAGGTAAAACCCGAAGCAGAACCCGCTCACCAACCATATATGAAACATCACGGACCTTCCTATCCTCGTAGCTCTTTTATCTGGATTGTGCTGTACGGAGTCTATCCTGAATCATATTAACCTTCTCCAATGTGTCATGAACCAACTCTGTGCCCAATAGCCTGGCCTCACCCGACTCAAACCAACCCACCGGAGATCTACACCTCCTACCATATAAGGCCTCATACGGTGCCATCCGAATGCTAGACTGATAACTGTTGTTGTAAGCAAACTCCACCAATGGAAAGAAATGATCCCAAGACCCTCCAAACTCAATCACACACGCACAGAGCATATCCTCAAGAATCTGAATAGTGCGTTCGGACTGTCCGTCTGTCTGGGGGTGAAATGTTGTGCTCAATTCCACCCGAGTGCCTAACTCTTACTGCACGGCTCTTCAGAACTGCAATGTAAACTGAGTACCTCTGTCTGAAATAATAGAAATTAGAATACCATGCAGACGGACGATCTCCCGGATATAAATCTCCGCCAACTGCTCCGATGAATAAGTGGTACATACAGGAATAAAATGAGCGGACTTGGTCAGCCGATCCACAATAACCCAAATGGAATCAAACTTCTTCAAGGTCCATGGGAGTCTAGATACAAAGTCCACGGTGATGCGCTCCCATTACCACTCCGGAATCTCTATGGGCTGAAGCAACCCACCCGGGTGCTGGTGCTCATACTTCACCTGCTGGAAGTTGAGGCATCTAGACACATAACCAACTATATCTTTCTTCATCCGCCTCCACCAATAATTGCTGCCTCAAGTCCTGATACATCTTCGCGGAACCCGGATGGATGGAATACTACAAACTATGGGCCTCTGCTAGAATCAACTCTCGAAGGCCATCAACATTGGGCACACAAATTTGGCCCTGCATCCTCAATGCCCCATCATTGCCAATGGTCACATCCCTGGTATCTCCAGGCTGAACCTTGTCCTTAAGGACAAGTAAAGAGGGTCATCATACTACTGCTCCCGGATACGATCAAATAGGGAAGGCCAGGAAACCACACAGGCTAGAACCCGACTGGGCTCCGAAAGATCCAATCTCACAAACTGGCTGTCTAAGGCTAAACATCCATCGCCATAGGCCTCTCTGAAGCTGGTAAATATGCCAAACTACCTAAACTCTCCGCCCGACGACTCAAGGCATCCGCCACCACATTGGCCTTGCCAGGGTGATACAAAATTGTAATATCATAATCCTTCAGCAACTCTAACCACCTCCTCTGACGCATATTTAGATCTTTTTGCTTGCGTAAGTGCTGCAAGCTTCGGTGGTCAGTATAGATCTCACAAGGCACACCGTACAAATAATGACGCCAGATCTTTAAGGCATGAACAATGGCAGCTAATTCAAGGTCGTGGACAAGGTAATTCTTTTCATATATCTTCAACTGTCTGGGCGCGTAGGCAATCACCCTACTGTCATGCATCAACACCACTACAAGGACAAATCTCGAGGCGTCACAATAGACAGTATAAGACCCCAAACCAGTAGGCAACATCAAGATTGGGGCTGTAGTCAATGCTGTCTTAAGCTTCTGAAAGCTCGCCTCACACTCCTCTGTCCACTAAAATGGGGCACCCTTCTAGGTCAATCTAGTCATAGGGGCCGCAATCGATGAAAATCCCTCCACGAAGCGACGGTAGTAGCCCACCAAACCAAGGAAACTATGAATCTCTGTACCTGAGGATGACCTGGGCCAACTCTGTACGGCCTCTATCTTCCCCGCATCCACCCGAATGCCCTTACTCGAAATCACGTGGCCTAAGAATGCCAAAACTCACATTTTGAGAACTTTGCATATAACTTCTTCTCCCTCTAGGTATGAAGCATGGTCCTCAGATGCTGCTCATGATCTTCCCGACTCCGGGAATACACTAGAATATAATCAATAAAAACAATAACGAATGAGTCAAAATATGGCCTGAATACACTATGCATCAAATACATGAAAGTTGCTGGGGCATTGGTCAACCCAAATGACATAACAAGGAACTCGTAATGACCATACCGAGTCCTGAAGGTGGTCTTCAGGATATTTGGCTCCCGAATCTTCAATTGATAGTAACCTGAGCGCAAGTCAATCTTAGAAAACACCTGTGCACCCTGAAGCTTGTCAAACAGATCATCAATACGAGGCAAAGGATAACGGTTCTTCACTGTAACTTTGTTCAACTGGCGATAATCAATACACATACGCATAGAACCATCCTTCTTCTTCACAAACAAGACAGGAGCACCCCACGGTGAAACACTGGGTCGAATAAAACCCTTACTAAGCAATTCCTGCAACTGATCTTTCAACTCCTTCAACTCAGAAAGAGACATACGATACAGATAAATGGAAATGGGCTTAGTGCCCGACAACAGATCAATGCCAAAATTAATATCTCTATAGAGCGGCATGCCCAGAAGATCAGCTGGAAATACATCGGGATAATCCTGTACCACTAGAACTGAATCAACAGAAGCGGTATCCACACTGACATCTCTCACATAAGCTAAATACGCGGCACACCCCTTCTCAACCATACGCTGAGCTTTAAGGAAAGAGATAACTCTACTGGGAGTGTGATCTAAAGTACCACTCCACTCAATACGTAGAATACCTGGCATAGCCAGCGTCACAATTTTGGCGTGACAATCAAGAATAACAAAATGGGGCAACAACCAGTACATGACCAAAATAATGTCAAAATCAACCATACCGAGTAACAATAAGTCCGTTCTTATCTCGAAACCACAAATAGTAACCAAACATGACCGATAAACGCGGTCCACAATAAGAGAATCCCCTACAGGAGTAGAAACATAAACAGGGGCACTCAAAGAATCCCGAGGCACACCTAAATGCGGAGCAAAGTAAAAAGACACATAAGAATAAGTAGAGCCCAGATCGAATAGAACCGATGCCTCTTTGTGACAAACCAGTATAATACCTGTAATGATGGAGTCGGAGGTAACAGCCTCAGTACAAGTAGGAATAGCATAATATCTGTGTAAGGCTCCGTGAAATCCCTACTTAAAAACCCGGATCCCGGACCTTTTTGGATTGAATAATGCATTAAAAAGTCAAGAATAAGTTTCCAAAAAAATGCAAGAAATGCGGTCCAGAATGCGATCGCATAATAGAAATGCGGACCGCATATCTGCCGCAGAGTGAGGCAGAATGTTGGTTAAAATTGAAGTCAGTTATGCGGTCGAAATATGGTCGCATAATAAAAATGCGGACCGCATAGTCGTCGCATATTTTCCTTTGAATTTTGTGAGGATCGGTTCTGCGGTGCACTTTGTGACAGCAGAACATGAATACGGACCGCATTCTAACCGCAGACTGAGTCAGAATGTTTAATTTTTGGGGAGCATTTTGCGGTCCATTATGCGGACCGCATGTTCACTCTGCGGTCGCATTAGTTGACTCGGGGCTCCAATTTTCTAATTTTTAACCCAACCTCCCTATCGATATCAGGGACATTATAGCTCACTTTAAGCATGTTTTCTGAGATTTTTAGAGAGAGAGAGAGAGGGTCTCAAAGGGGAAAGTATCACCCATCAAATTATCTTTGATCCTTGCTAAAACATTGAAGAAAATCAAGAGAAGACACCTAATTCTCATGCCCAAGAGGTAAGATTCATAACCATAGCTCCGATTTCTACACTTAGATACATGGGGCCAGTAGAAAAGTAATTCAAGAATATAAGAATGATGTTCTCTACATGCATGTCAAACCATAGGATGTTGGAAGGTAGAAAACTAAAAAGAAGGCAGTTGAGGGTATAAAATGATAGAAATTCCTCACAAAAGGGGCTAAGATCACAATGCACCTTTAGTGTTTGATGATATGCTCGAAACAAGCTAGAACTTCAGTTTCGTCTATAATTCTCGATTTAATTTGTAATTCTTACTCAATAGATCGAAGTGCTAAGAGTTCCAGAAATTGTAAAAGAGTAAGGAAAAGCTTTATTGAGGTATGTATGGCTAAAACCCCATTTTATTAGAAATCGAGCTCCGTTGGTGCTTACGAACGTGTGGTAAGAGTTGAATTGGCTAGTGTATTGATTGTCATTACGAAATTAATTGATTTGCATATTGTTGCGACCAAAACACTCACGCAAGTGTACGCGATCGACAAGTAATATAGTAGTAAGTAAAGTATCATTCCCACGAGGAATTGTGATCAACTTCTCGACTGATGTAGACTCAAACAATTATCAATTCAAGCTAAATTGTCACAA
>MU693070.1:31203-45762 GCA_026770625.1 Nicotiana glauca
TCCAAGTTGATGTTCCTCTTGCGTTTTTGTTCTCCAAGATGAATCTCCTCCTCCTCTCTAAAAATCTGATCTGGTCTTTTCAATAATGAAGGCTTCTGCCTCTTTTAATTGTGTAAGAAAGGGTTTTGACAATTATGCCCCTTTTGGTCCGAAATAGAATATTTTGCGATTTTTACACACCCGCGGCGCACCCCGCGGCGCGTACGTGTATTGACAAAACCTGAGGCAGAATGCAATTAAATCTGGAGCAGCACAAAAAAATGCACTGTCGCCCCGCGCCTCGCGGCCCGCCCCGTGGCGCGGTAGTACAAATTTTTGTGCTACTTCGTTTTTTCGTTTGTTTTGCTCTCTCGAATTGCGTTGTGACCCCCGAACACGATCCGAACTTGATTTGTTTAGCTTTTACTCAGACTTCAAAGCCTCAAATTACTCAAATTCATCCCGAATTAATTTTTAAGTTGGAACTCTTCCTGCAAGGCATAAATCATGAATTTAGTACAATTAATTATCATTTAAGCTCAAATCATTGTGAAATGCAGTAATTAAAGTGTTGTAACAAAACTAAAACACGAGTTTTTTGCCTATGATCACATATATCTGTACATATTCGTGAAGGGTGTGCCTCAATGTGAATAACATGCCAATCTTGACAATTAGATAATGATGAACAGTACTGCTATGTGTTGAAGTACTTGGGCTATAATCCAACATTGAAACAAAGAATTATTTATGCTAGCTATGTGCTCACTTACCTGTGATTGCAACTTGAATTATCCTTGGTATATGTGTCTATGACCACAACTTGTAAGATGAATATTAAAAAGGGGAAACAATGTGGTGATGGTGGCCATGAGTGCCCCAGGAACAGTTATGATATGTTTGAGATAAAGACTTGAAGTGTTGACTAATGAGAATGGAGTAATACCTCCAATGAGGTGACCTAGCCGACCGGGTCGTGATCGGACACCATGATGCACACATGGTGGTAATGTGCTGATATTGAATTTTGGATAAGGGAAATGAATTATTGATTGAGAGTAATGCCTCTAATGAGGTGACCTAGCCGGTCGGGTCGTGGCCGGACTCCGCTCGAGATGGCGGTGGTAATGAGAATAGTGGTGAACATGTGATAGATATGCCCAAATCTATGTTGTGGAAATTGTATGAAAGATTATATGAATTGTTTCTTGATTTGCCCGTATTAATTGCTTGTATTTATTTGATAGTTCCTTCTAGTGAAATGGTATTTAGTTATACATACCAGTACAATTCAAATGTACTGACGTCCCTTCTGCCGGGGGCGCTACATTCGTGTTATGATTGTAGGTGTCTCCATAGCGGACAGTGCCGACCGTGTGTAGTGGAGCATTTTTTCTACTCGAAGTCTCGGTGAGCCCCTTTTCTTCCATGGGGCTATATGATGCACCTTTTGTCATTTACAGCTTTTCACTTTTGAGGTATAGCCGGGCCTTATTGCCGGCATAGTCATGCTTATCTGTTGTATCCTTAGAGGCTCCAAAGACATTAGTGTGGGTTATGTACGGGGGTTCGGGGAGTCCACTATATGTATATGTTGTGATCCTAAACTTGCGAACTCCTTAAGCTGTAACTCTAATAGAATCCTTGAAGGTAGCTTATGTACGGTAAATTTTTATGATATGAAATGAATTAGTAATGTGGTATACACAGTGTATTATCGTCTAAATAAATCAAAGGCATGAGTTTCGTATTCATATTGAGTTGGGGTAGAAAGTGTTCGGTTAGGCTTGCTCAGTCGGGTTCACTTGATTGAGCGCCAGTCGCGCCTCCCGAGGTTGGGGCGTGACAATCTGGCCCATCCCCTCTCTCGAGGGCGACTTCTATCTCCCCTACCTCTGCCCCTAGCCAGCTGGGCAGGTAGGGTAGAAGCTGGAGCTGTGATCATGGCCTGAGAACTCTGAGGAGCACGCTATGGCTGAGCAATCTGTGAAGATGCACCCCTACCAAGTCTGGGGCAGTCCCTAACTATGTGGCGTGTATCACCACACTCGAAACAAGCTTAGGGAGGACGCGGTGGCTGTGAATGACTAGGGGTAGGTTTGCTGGACTGACCCCTAGCAGTACCCCGCGCAGGAGGCGTGCTGGAAACTGGAGGTGCATAGTAAGGCTCCTGAGGTATAGGCAGAGCTGGAGCACTGCTGGCTGCTGGAAGAGCTAAATGAATGGGGAAACCCGCATAGCCTATACCATAACGAGCTGCTGATGGGGTACGGGCACCAGAGTAGTGACCCGTCTCTCGAGACCTCTTGGCCTCCCTCTCCCCTCGCTCCCTGGCGAGCATACCCTTAATCCTCCTAGAAATGCTCACTACCTGCTGATAAGGAATGTCCATCTTCAACTCTCGAGCCATGCTAGATCTGATGGGTGGGATAAGACCCTCAATGAACCTGTGAACTCTCTCCTGAACTGTAGCAACCATAGCCGGTGCATGCCTGGCCAACATGGTATAACAGATAACATACTCCGAAATGGTCAGAGCACCCTCGTGCAAATGCTCAAGCTCTGCGTGCCATGCATCCCAAAGACTCTGGTGGACAAACTCTCTCGTGAACATATTCGAGAACTGGGTCCAAGTCAGTGAAGCAGCCTCGACTGGACTATCTATCTCATAAGTGCGCCACCAATCATAGGCGGCTCCCCAAAGCTGAAAAGCAGTGAAAGAAACCCCGCTGGACTCCGCTATGCCCATAGTACGAAGAATACGATGACACTTTTATAGAAATCCCAAGGCATCATCTGATGCTAATCCACTAAACAGTGGGGGATCATACTTCTTAAACCTCTCAAGTCTCCGCTGCTTTTTCTCTGAAGCAGCTGACCCATCCTCGGGCTGAACTGGCATAGCAGGTGGTGCAGGAATAATCTCAAGAGCCTTCTCAACCTACATTCGCTGCTTAAGAGTGCGGACAGAGGGAGTCTGTGCTCCTCCCCCGGCCTGTGATATGGCTGCAGTAAGGGGAACCAACCCTGCTTGGGCCAAGGTGGTGTACATATTCATGTACTGAGCCAAAGTCTCCTAGAGAGCTAGAGTAGTAGTGGCAATAGTAGGTGTGCCAGGTGCCTAGGCTCTGGCTGGATCTACTGGTGGTACATCGCCGGCAGCTCGCACGGGTGCTCTAGCTGTACCACGTGCACATCCTCGACCTCTCCCCTAAACCCAGCCTCTAACGGATGCAGTAGGGGTCGCGGGTGCCAAATGATATCGAGTAGCACGTGTCCTCACCATCTGTGAGAGAATAGAAGACATAAGTTTAGAATTGATGTAAAAAATATCGCACGACAAGGAATTCAAATGAAATGAAGATTTTTCCTAAACTGTTACAAAGCCTCTCATAGATAAGTACAGACGTCTCAGTACCGATCAACGAGACTCTAATAAACTGGCCTGTGTTCCGTGACTCCTATGAACCTAGAGCTCTGATACCAACTTGTCACGACCCAAGTTCGCCCTCTGTGAATATGTCGTGATGGCACCTAGTCCCTATTACTAGGTAAGCCTAAGAATGCGAAAATAACAACCTATCTTGTGAAATAGTTAATTAAAACTGAACATATTAAAATAATAACTGCATATAAGGCCGCTCGGCCTATACGACTCAAAAGAAATGCGGAAGACTACAACACAATCCCAAAACCCGAAAACTCACGGGAACCATAGGCTAATAGAAATATCGTAAATGCTCTAATCTCCAGATTGTCTACATCAAAGTATAATAAAATCTAAACACTACAGATAGAATAAGGAAGGAGACTCTTCGATCTGTGGACGCTGCAAATATACCTCGAAGTCTCTGTAACTCTCCCCGCCTCAAGGATAATGCACCTGAGTGGAGGTACCTGGATGATCTGCATATGAAAAAAACATGCACAGGAAGGGCATGAGTACACCACAGCGGTACTCGGTAAGTGCCAAGCCTAACCTCGGTTGGGTAGTGACGAGGAAGGTCAGGGACCTACTGAGGTCAAACAACATAATATGAATTAACAATATGAAAACTGATAGTAATAATGAGTACAACAGTGAGAATAGACAGGTTAAACAAGAAATTAACAACTACACAAAGACAGAATAAACACGAAATATGTACAACTCAATACCAATAATAACAATGAGGATCTCCCAGGATACCGTCCTGTAGTCCTTTTCTTAATCGTCTAGTGGATCTCCCGGGATACCGTCATATAGTCCATCATATGTATAAATCTAAAGGATCTCCTGGGATACCGTCTTGTAGTCCAACCATAAATGTGCAGGGGGATCTATCAGGAATCTAACCTGCAGTCCCAAAGTAAAAGTGTAGGGGGATCTACCGAGAATCGAACCCGTAGTCCCAAAGTAAACAAACAAGAGGGGGGGGGGGGACTACCGGAATCCTACATCCGTAGTCCCAATATAAATGCGCAATCACAACCAGAAGATACACAGAAATCACGTACAAAAGATAAGCAACAAGTAGTACTGGCCTAGCATGCTTCACGTAGTACAGTCAAGGCAATTTAAGCAATTAGGCAAGTTAAATCAGCTAAACATGCTTTTCTAATCTAGCACATGTTATAATTGCAAGTAGAATAAAGAAAATACGAAAGAAACTCAATCTTAATATCTTAAGTAAAAATCAAATTTTCAACAATTGGCTCAGGTACGCGCTCATCACCTCGCATACAAGGCACTCAAAATACAAAATAACAAATCCTAAGGGGAAAGGTCCCCCACACAAGGTTAGACAAGTCACTTACCTCAAATCGGTACAAAAATCAACCAGAAACCACGCCTTTGCCACGAGTATCCGACTCCAAATGACCCAGATCTATTCAATTCAATTACATATCATAAATAACATCTCAAGAAACTTATTCTACTATTAAATTCAAAGACAAGACGCGAAATTAGGTAAAATGACCAAAATTCCCTTCAGGCCAACATCTCGGAATCAAATAAATTTTACATTTTCAGAACTCTCGTACTCTCACGACTCTAATCATTTAAAAATCTCCCAAATCAGATATCAAAAACTCGCTCAAAACTCGGAATTTTGGCCTAAGAAGTTTCTTCCAATTTTTCCCAATTGTGATCCTCAAATTCGAATTTAAAAGATGGATTTAACTATATAATGATGAAATATAACTATAAGGGATTAAAGAAACGTTACCCAATAATATCCTCTTCAAAACCCTTTCAGAATCGCCCTTCCCCGAGCTCAATTTGATTTTTCTAACTTTTGAAAACTAACCCTCAAAATCTCTATATCTGAACAGGGATTTCCGCTTTTGCGGACCATTAACTGCTTATGCGGAAGAACAACCGCTTATGTAGTTTTCTTAAAATACCCCAAATCCGCTTCTACGGTTATTTACTCGCAGATGCGGTCCCGCTTCTGCGGACCAACCACCGCATCTGCAGAAACTAAAAATCATGACCAAAACCAATTCATGCAATCCTCCATGTCGCATCTGCGGTTCCCAAGCCGTAGATGCAGAAATACTAGAAGCAGCAAAGACTGATATTTACAAACTTCCAAAAATCCTTCGGTCGACCATCCGAAATTAACCCAAGGCCCCCGGGACCTAAACCAAAAGCACCAATAACACCTAATACCCTATTCAATCTTGTACCAATCTTTAAAACACCTTACACAATGCCGGAAACCCGAATTAATCCATGATTTAAGCCTAAGAACTTCCATTTTTATCAAAATACGCTTTCGATCAAAAACCTAACCAAAACACATCTGAATGACCTGAAATTTTGCACACACATCCCAAATGACATGACGGAGCTACTGCAACTTCCGAAATTCCATTCCGACCCTCAGATCAAAAATTCACTATCGGACCAGAAACTTCTAAATTTCAAACTTCGGTATTTCAAGCCTAAAAGAGCAACGGACTTCCAAAATATATTCCGAACACGCTCCCAACCCTGAAATCACCTAACGGAGCTAACGGAACCATCATATTTCCATTCCGAGGTCATTTTCACATTGTTCTGACTACAGACCACTTTTCAACACTTAAGCTCTCATTTAGGGACTAAGTGTCCCAAAACTCTCCGAAACCCAACACCGAATGTATCGACAAACCAAAATAGCAGAAATAAACTTAGGGGAAGCAATTAATAGGGGATCAAGGCATGAATTCTTTAGACGACCGGCCGGGTCGTCACAAGATACTGTCATCGAGAGAGATCAGAACACTAATAAGAACTATAAAATGTGAAAGGTATTGAGGTAAGAATTATTGTATTTATGCTGTATTTGTATACTTGTATTTATACTAAAATTGTGTGTAATATTTAATTGAATCAAAAATGATTTTTTTGGGAGTATGACCCACACCTAAAACTACACGTGTAGGTGTAGGAGTTGGGATGAAACTGAAATATTGGTGAAATTGTGACTATTACCCCAAATTAGGATGAAACTAATACCTGTGAATTGGAAAAGAAAAAGCGAACCCATATGGCATATATGGGAAGGCGGCCTAGTTGATCGGGTGGATATCAGACTCCATGTTGTGCACATGGTGGTACTACTCTTGTGACAACTTTTTTTCGAATCACATTGTCAAACCACATTATCCGTGGGGAGATGGCCTAGCCGATCGACGTGATTAGACTCCATGCAAACAAAGGCGATGGTAATATCGGTGCTAGTTATCTCCCAACCATATATATATATATATATATATATATATATATATATATATATATCTATTTTCTCACTTTAAAAATTGTTATATTTCAACTGGTTATTTGGATATTCTTGATTATGACTTGCTGTTTCTATGTGTTGTCTCTGCTTATATGGGCATTCTATTTTGAAAGAGGACTTTTAGCCTTACATACTAGTGCTATTCGATGGAGCTAATGTCCCTTTTGCCGAGGGTGCTGTATCATTTTATGATACAGGTGGTTCTACAGCGAGCGATATCCATCATTGATAGTGGTATTCTCTTCCTAGCAGACTTGGTGAGCCCCATTCCATCCCGGGGTTATGTCATGTATCTTTTATTCATTTTCTCATCACGTTTTGAGGTATAGCCGGAGCCTTATTGCCGGCATCTTCCTATTTCTCTTCTATTATGTTTAGAGGCTCCGTAGACTGTTTGTGGATGATGGTTGGAATTGGGGGTCGAGACTAGAATGTTGGTATTTGATAAGCATGCTTTTCATTAAACTTGTAAACTTGTAATATTTTGAAAATCTATGAATGAAGTCATTAACAGTAATGAAATGAAAGTCCCTAGTGGAAGATCGCTTAGTCTTTTGATTAAATGGGACAACATTCCCTCTTTGTTCATGAACTAGTTTGGTTAGAATGAAATCTAGCAGGCTTGCTCAGTCGTGTTTACTCGGTTAAGCGCCGGTCACGTTCCACAGTTTTGGGGCGTGACACTATCCATATTTGGAACACAAATCAGAACCTAAATCCTTAATACCTCATCATCACCAATAGTAACTTTTTTAGCATCACTGTTCTGCACTATGACCTTCAGGATAAGCAAAAGGGGATAATCACACTGACAGATCTTGATGCACTCGAACAAAAAAGACCGTGAAACCACATAAGAATAAACCCAGCTAGGCTCCGAAGTATCTAACCTCACAAATTGATTAGCCAAAGCCTAAACATCCAATGCTAACGACCTTTTGCCCAACTGAAAGATAAGCAAGAATCCCCATGCTTTCTTCTTTCCTACTCAAAGCACCAGCCACCATATTGGCCTTTCCTGGATGTTATAGATTAGTGATATCATAGTCTTTTAGTAGGTTTAACCACCTTCATTGTGTAATGACCCGACGGTCATTTTGAGATTTTGCACTTCGCTCGCTGGTTCTCGGGTAGGACTACCCCTATGGGGTGTATTATGACTTATGTGAATCGTTGGGTTTTGGTTTCAGGGTAATCAGAATGAATTTGGAGGAACAATCCTCAGTTTGAAGTTTAAATATTGAAAGGTTTGACCAAGATTTGAGTTGTTGGTATATGATCTCTAATCAGAATTTATTATGATTTGGTTAGCTCCGTTAGGTGATTTGGGACCTAAAAGCATGATCGTAATATGTTTTAGAGGTCTGTGGAAGGTTTACGCTTGAATTGGCAAAATTGGGATTTTAGCATTTTTCGGTTGATAGGTGAGATTTTGATATGTTGGTCAGAATGGAATTCTGGGAGTTGGAATAGGTCTACTATGTCATTTGGGATATGTGTGCAAAATTTTAGGTCATTTGGACGTGGTTTGGTAGGCTTTTTCATCAAAAGAGTAATTCGAATAATTTTGGAAACTTAGGCTTGAATCCGATGTGTTTTGGTTGATTCAATGTTGTTTGAGGCATTTTGAAGATTGGTATAAGTTTAGAAAGTGGTATGTGATGTGTTTGTGATTTTGGTTGATGTCCCGGGGGTCTCGGGGTGATTTCGGATGGTTGACGGAAATAATAGAAATTGGAAATGGCAGCTGAAGTGTTGAGGCTGCTGTCATAACCGCATCTGTGGTAGAAAGGCCAGAGATGCAAATCCCGCATATGCGAAAAGGATTTCAGAAGCAGAAAGAGCCTAGGAAGGTGCGGGATGTGCATCGCAGAGGCGAAAGTTGAGGAATACTTGAGGACCACATAAGCGGCATCTTGGACTGCAAAAGCGGTACCAGAGGAGCAGTAGAAGGACCATAGGTGCGCAATGCCTGGGTCAGAAAGTATAAAAGGTTCCCTTCGTGATTTTGAGTGGGTTTTCACCAGATTTCATTCAGGAGAAGGCTTTGGAGAGCTAATTGAATAGGAAACCAAAGGATAATCTCGTGGAGGTAAGATTTTTGACTTCATAACTCGTTTATATGTGATTAAAGGCCTAATTAGTGGTGAAATGTTTGGAAAAATCAGTGCAAAATGTGTAATTAGGGCTTGAGATTAAGAGACCTTTGAGTGGGGATTTGAGGGGCCATTTGAGGTCCAATTTTGATGTTCTTCATATGTATAGACTCGTGGGAGGATGGGGATTCTTTGGATGTGATTTTTATTAGATTTCGAGACATGGGCCCAGCGGTCGGGTTTTGAGCAATTTCAGGATTGATGTTGTAAATTGATTATTTTTGCATGGGCTTCATTCCCTTAGCATATTTTGACGTCGTGATTCTGATTTGGATAGATACGACGCAAGTTGAGGCTGATTCGAGGGGCAAAGGCATCATGGTATAGAGTTTGGACCGGATTGAGGTGAGTAATGATTATAAATGTTGTCTTGAGGGTATGAAACCTCGAATTTGCACATCGTGGTGCTATGTTGAGGTGACGCACACGCTAGATGACGAGAGTGGGGTCGTATACCATTGGGGATTGTGATTTAGTCCATCTCAAATGGCTGCTTTACCGTGTATTTGATTGAAAACTATTTGTTATCATCATGTTTTAGGCTGAATGCCGTATTTGGGACTCGTTCAAACTATTTGGACCCTTAGAGGATTTTTACTGATATTTCCTCACTATTTGGACTTTATACTTGTACTCGGTCATGCTATATTCTACTATTTTTATAGCTCAGCCATGTTTACTTTATTTTAATACATTAAATGATATTTATAAATGATAATTTAGGTTGAGCATTATGTTTTACCGTTGCCCGAGTTGCTTATGAGATTCTGACTGAATAAGGCCGAGGGCCTGCATTGTGAGGATACACTGATTATGATTATGAGGCTGAGGGCCTGAGTTATGTATGCCACAAGGTGGCTTGTTGATATGAAGTTGAGGGCCTATGTGATTATGCCACGAGATAGCTTGATATTGCGTTTGGGCCGTAAGGTACCCCTCCAGGAGTCTGCATTCCCATAGTGAGGGCAGGTACCCATTGTGATATAAGATATAGCCCGAGGGTCTAGTAGTGTTCCATGTGTTTTCCAAGGGATTGATTTTGTTGGTATTGTGCCCGCGGGGGTGATTCTGTTGATATTGTGCCCGAGGGGCGATTCTTTATGTGTTTATCTTTTCTAGTTGCCTATCATTTACTTGCTTAACTGTTAAAAGGGCATTTTAAAGAAGCTTAAATTGAACTAAGGTGATGTTACATGTTTTCACAGTTTCATTATTTTAGGTGGCTTTATATTGCTTCTTTATAGCATGTTGATATGCCTTACGTGATTTCTTATTGCATAGTTTATTATTATTATTGCTCACTGAGTCGAAGTACTCACAATACTCCCTGCACCTTGTGTGTAGATTCAGGTATTTACGAACCCTTTAGCGGCTATTAATTGCTCAGAGGTAGAGTTATCTTAGTTTAGCAAGGTAGCTGGCCGACGTTCGCAGCACTGAATTTCTCCCTCTTGATTCTATTAGACTGTATTTAGTACATTTTCAAACTTTCCACTGTATTTAGACCTTAGTAGATGCTGGTGACTTGTGACACTCCGATGTCGGACTGTATCTGTTTCCGCACTTGTTCTATTTCGCTAAATTTTGGGATTTATTTCTTATAAACGACTTATTAAAATTGTTTAAAAAAATGAATTTGGGAATTGTGTTGGCTGGCCTTGTCTTCACGAGTCCATCACGACCAGGTCCGTTTTGGGGTCGTGACAAGTTGGTATCAGAGCCTGTGTTACATAGGTCTCACAAGTCATAAGCAGGTTTAGTAGAGTCTCGTAGATCGGTACGGAGACATCTGTATTTATCCTCGCGAGGCTACAGAACCTTTAGGAAAAATATATTCTTGAATTCTTATAGTGCGTCCTTGATTCAGCTTGAAATGTAACTCTTTGAATTCCTTCCACTTATTTGTACGCGTGCATGAACGCGCAATATCAGATATGCATCGATTGCTTTTGATTCCCTGATTGAGGGGCAAGGTGTGATCTTTGTGTGTTGAAGTTGGGGCAATCTAGAGGACTTGAGGATGGGTTTTTCCTATGGCTTGAGCACCGAGGCATTAATTGTGTGAACACGTGCTTTTGGATTTGTATTGTCGATCGTGTTCCTATTAGTGAGAATGATGACTAGATAATTGTGTGATGAGTATGATGTGAGTGCGATATGTATGCATATAATTTGGAAGCGACGAGAAGGATCTGCTGGAGGATAGAAGAACTATTGGGTGCTTGATTTTCATCTTGATTTGAGGTATAGCCCCTAGTTATGGGAGTATGAAGAATCTTTTCATGTTTTCTAGTTAGGGGAGTGAGGTAGATTTCACGTTGTGTTATGAGTTCAAACTCAGGAAGATTAAGTGACGGCAAAATATTTATGACAGTAGAAGGGTGTAAAGAGATGTTAGTTTGAGGCGAAGCTGGTGGATTATCTCCTGTAGGTGTTCTAAAGTTTGTATGATCCTTATGTCGTCTGTTGGAAGATCTCATGTACAAGTGAAATATATGTGTTGCAATTTGAATTTGAGTCTCTTAAGAGAGCGTGCTTGACTATTACGAGGGTGAATGCGAGATTTGCAGAAGATTTGAAGTACTAGATAGTCTGTGTTGCACGAGCTTATGGAGGATTGAGTTAGCCTCACTATGGTATTATGGTAGAGCTAGAGTATACGCATTATGAGTTATCGTGTGATTTGATCTATGGCTTTGAGCCAAGTGGAGGAGTCTGCTATTGATTAGGTAATTACACGAGTATGTGCTATGTCGGTTCCAGTTTGAGGTGTGTTGGTGAGTCAGTTATGGCTTGCAGAGGTTGAGACCAAGGATGGCTCGAGTAAAGGAAATTTCAATAAAGGTCATGCTATGCTTTATGGGTGTATGAGAATCACAGAATATCTTGAGTGGTTATTGGTAGAGGATGTGCGGTGCATAGAATATGAAGTTGCTTGGTTGCATTAAGGTGGGGTTACATTCTACGGTGGCGGAGTGCTAATAAGGCACAGCTTGTTCAGTTCATTTGATCAGTCTAATTGAGGTTTGAGTATAGTGTATGACTCTCGAGAATGGTCCTAAT
This sequence comes from Nicotiana glauca, assembly GCA_026770625.1. Classification (NCBI taxonomy): domain Eukaryota; kingdom Viridiplantae; phylum Streptophyta; class Magnoliopsida; order Solanales; family Solanaceae; genus Nicotiana; species Nicotiana glauca. The sequence goes on from MU693070.1 coordinate 43,172, forward strand.
AAGTTTAAGATTTTACATGTAATAATTGGAAATTTTCAATGAAACCGCAGAAGCGGCCAGTGGTTTGCTTAAGCGGGACCGCAGAAGCGGTCTCTTGTCCGCGAAAGCGGAAACAACTGTGCAGAAATAGAAAATTCGAGGGTTAAATTTCATAAGTTTGAAAAATCGATTGAGAGCACGGGAGAAGGCGATTTTTAGTGGGATTTGAAGAGAAAATCATTGGGTTACATTTCTTTGATCCCTTTTAATTATATTTCATCATTATATAGCTAAATACATCATTTGAATTCGAATTTAGGATCAAAAACTTGGTAATTTGGGGTAAAAGTTCATAGACCAAACTTTGGGGTTTTAAGGGGGCATTTGACCTTCGATTTGGGAGATTTTTATATGGTTAGACTTGTGAGAGTACGAGGGTTCTAAAAATGTAAAAATTATTTGATTCCGAGACGCTGGCTGGAGGGGCATTTTGGTTATTTTACCTATTTTCGTGCCCTAGCTCTAAATTTAATAGTGGAATCAGTTGTTTGCAATATTATTTACGATATGTAATTGAATTGAATAGATTTGGGCCATTTGGAGTCGGATACTCGTGGCAAAGGCGTGGTTTCTATTGATATTGAGCCGGTTCGAGGTAAGTGGCTTGTCTAACTTTGTGTGGGGGACCTTTCCCCTTAGGATTTGTTCTTGATATTTGAGTGCCTTGTACGCGAGGTGACGAGCGCGTACTTAAGCCGATTGATGAAAATCCGGTTTTACTTAAGTTGTTAATATTTAACTTTCTTTCTTATTTGCCTTATATTACTTGAAGCTTATTACTTGTGCTAGACTAGGAAAGCATGTCTAACTGACATAATTGCCTAATTGCTTAAGTTGTTTAATTGTACTATGTGAATCATGCTAGGCTAGTTCTATCTGGTACTCCGTTTTTCATACTTATCCTTGGTTTGTTTCTGGCTGTGATTGCACATTACATTGGGACTACGGATATGGGATTCCGGTAGCTCCCCCCTTGTTTGTTTACTTTGGGACTACGGGTTCGATTCCCGAGAGATCCCCCTGCACTTTTATTTTGGGTCTACGGGACGGTATCTTGGGAGATCCCCCCTGCACTTTTATTTTGGGACTACGGGACGGTATCCCGGGAGATCCCCTGCACATAAACGATTGGACTATGGGACGGTATCCCGGGATATCCTTTGATACTGGTACGAGAGTTGGACTACGGGACGGTATCCCGGGAGATCCATTGGACTGTAGAGGAGAGGGCTACAGGGCGGTATCCTGGAAGACCCTCATTGGTATTTGAGATTGAGTTGTGTTTACCCTGGGTTTCTACTTTATCCTAGTAGTTATTATTGTTTCGTTGATTTGCCTTATTACACTGCTGCGTTTGTTATTTTTGTCAAATTTCCACACTGTTAATTATTGCTACTGTTATATTTTTGCCTCAGTAAGGCCCTGACCTTTCCTCGTCACTACCTAACCGAGGTTAGGCTTGGCACTTACTGAGTACCGCTGTGGTGTACTCATGCCCTTCCTGTGCATGTTTTTTTTTCATGTGCAGATCATACAAGTACCTCTACTCAGGCGCACTATCCTTGAGGCGAGGAGACATACGGAGACTTCGATACTTCTTCCTTATTCTTGTTTTAGAGCTGTTATCCTATCATATTTTTCATGTAGTTATTCTGGAGATTAGAGTACTTATTGTAATTTTATTAGCCTGTGTTTCCCGTGAGTTTCTGGATTTTGTGATTTCATTGTAGACTTCCGCATATTCTTAGAGTTGTACAGGCCGGATGACTTTATACTCAGTTGTTATTTTTCATATATTCAGTTTTAATTGGTTTTTTCATAAATATTATATCTTTTCTGCAATACTTGGCTTACCTGGTCGTGGGGACTAGGTGCCATCACGACATGTTCACGATCGGTGAACTAGGGTCGTGACAAGTTGGTATCAGAGCACTAGGTTTATAGGAGTCACAGATCATAGGCCGGTTTATTAGAGTCTCGCTGATCAGTACGGAGATGTCCGTATTTATCTACGAGAGGCTATGTAACTGTTTAGGAAAAATCTTCATTTCTTTTGAATCCCTTGTCATGAGATAATTTGACATCAATTCTAAACTTCTGTCTTCTATTCTCTCACAGATGGTGAGGACACGTGCTACACATGAGGACCAGGCACCCGCGNGGGCATTTGACCTTCGATTTGGGAGATTTTTATATGGTTAGACTTGTGAGAGTACGAGGGTTCTAAAAATGTAAAAATTATTTGATTCCGAGACGCTGGCTGGAGGGGCATTTTGGTTATTTTACCTATTTTCGTGCCCTAGCTCTAAATTTAATAGTGGAATCAGTTGTTTGCAATATTATTTACGATGTGGCAAAGGCACGATTTCTAGTGATATTGAGCCGGTTCGAGGTAAGTGGCTTGTCTAACTTTGTGTGGGGGACCTTTCCCCTTAGGATCTGTTCTTGATATTTGAGTGCCTTGTACGCGAGGTGACGAGCGCGTACTTAAGCCGATTGATGAAAATCCGGTTTTACTTAAGTTGTTAATATTTAACTTTCTTTCTTATTTG